>JFFI01000561.1:26092-57288 GCA_001563125.1 Colletotrichum salicis
GTGTCGTGCGTGGGGCTGTGATGCTGTGTCAAGTACCAATCACTGACCTTAGCGTACGGCATAGGAAGTATAGAATACGTGATCTCATGAGGATGAGTTCACGTTGTCTTGAACTACACCACTCCACCACATTGAAACAGGCGAATATAGACATCGAAGCTGTGAACCTCTTTGAGGCTGGATTCTTTGCGTGGGATTTCGACAGGAATCATCATCATCATCAGGTGACAAGTGACAGGTGGCCGGCAGTGAGGCCTTCTACCAAGTACGCCAGGTAGTAAAGTAGTATAAATGCCAGATAAGCAAAACTCTCTACATAATATTGAGCACCATCTCATAATCGTGAGCTTGCCAGGCTATCAGGAAAGGTGTGGCAGTAAGGGAGCATGTCTCAGCAGGCTCATAGATCATTTCCATCGTCGCTCGATTCTGGATCATTGTATCTGACCGTTGACTTGGCCACCATGCTCTCATACTCGATCTCGGGGCGGGGGAGGATGAACGGTGCGCTCTGAAGGTGGTCTGAGACAACTCCTTCCTCCATGACCAACTAAATCCCCTCTAATCCCAATTTTACCGCTGTGCTTATTCAGTTTGGAACACTCACGAGGTGATGACGGTATTTGTTCGAGGAAAAGGTGAGCCTAGGTAAAATGGAGAAATTCCCTTTTGGCAACGATGGAATCGATCATCTTTGGCACATCACAGAAGCCTTCAAACAGCTGAGTGTGACAAAGAATGCCTTCCTCAATTGATTGGAAACGGAGATCCATTCAACTACGATGTTGGTGCTGCCAGGATAGACACTTCCATCTGCATTGACAAGATATTTATATAAGATGCTACTGATGCCTACGCAACACATGCGTCGTCGGGCTATCAGCGCTCGTTTCGGCCTCAGTCAGCCAGGGCAGCTTGTGAGCCAGCCTCGCTCGGGTGGCATACTTCACGGCCACAAACCCCATCGATTCCATGGAAAACACACCTGGTTTGCACCATAGGCTTTTAGGTCGTGACTTGGTCAAAAGACATTGTATTCATAAACCTCCTTCTCGCCTCTATCCACCGAGGCAAATATCATTATCGATCTATGAAAAAGGGGGGTTGCCATCATCCTATTGAGGCCGCTAATCTCCAAATATGAAAGATGCTCTTTTTTAGGGGGTGTCATGTCCATGAAACAACCAACGCAAACTACACAAAACTGCTTTTTTTTTTGATGCTGAAAGCCCCTTTAGGCAGTCAACCAACCAAATCTCCCTTAAATGGACGTAATCGTAAATGCCGCTGTGTTCTCCTTTTTTTTTAAATGCAAATTCAAATCAACAAGCACCCGTCATAGCTTGGTGGAAATGCAGGTATCAACCGTGCGTGAAGGCAAAATGTTGCCCAACCAAACGCATACGCACACAGTATTAAGTGGGGGTATAAATACAGGTTTCTCGGCCCATACGATGGGTATGAAAGATCTCATGGCAGGTAGTAAGTCGCCTAGAAGAACTTGCCCTTCTTCTTCTTGGTCGTCTTCTTCTCCTCACCTCCGCCTCCGAGGATGTCGTCAAAGGTCATGGTTGACGTGGCGGGATCGTGGGTATGGTCAACAGACATGTTGCGCAAATTTGTGGCAGAGGGTGAGCGCGGCATAACCATGCTCAGAGGACGAGAACCGGCCGAGCTGCTTCGTGCGCTGCCGACACGCGAGTTGCGGTCACCAGGCAGGCCCTCATCGAACGGAACGGGCTCGAGGCCGAAGATCATGCTGGAGCGGTGCGTGGCGTTGCGGCCGCCAAGCTGACGTCCGCCTGGCGAAGCATTACGCGGCCGGAGATGGGACTGTGGAGACCCAGGCGTGGGCGGGGTGCCACTTGTGCCGAGAGCCGGGGGGCTGCCGACAATGCCATCCGGACCAGGGAAAACTGCCCGGGGCGGTTCCAGAGGGGACATGCCAGCGTCTTGTGGGGGTGGAGCGCCTGCGCCGCCCAGTCCTTCCCACTCCTTGGCCGCGAGCCAGCAGTGGCTGCGGTGGTAGACCGCCTCCACACTGAACAGCACGCTGTCGGCCGAGAGCTCGACATAGCCATTGCCGCCAGAGACTTCGTACCACATCTTGCGAACCTGGCGAGCATCCTCAACCCATGGGAGATTGCCCATAGGCGGCTCGCAAAGGAAGTACTCGACGCCTTCGTTGAACCTGAGGTTGGGCGCGTCAACCACGAGCATGGGCAGCGACTGAATAACGACGTAGAGGAAGAGCCAGTAGCCAATGCGCTGATCTGCGAGATCTGCCGCGCTCTTTCCCTTTGCCTCGTGCTGCTCAAAGTCCTTGAACTCCATGAGGAAGGGAATGTTGACGCTGTTAGCATCCCAGTTGTACGCCTTCTGGATGACCAGCGTCAATTCGTGTTCCTTAATCTTTCTGTCAAACCTGGCCTGCTCCTTGGCTGACAGGTTGTCGTACGTCGCAAGAATCGACGTCATCGCGGGCAACTTCGGAACATCGAAGGGAATCGGCGGCAGTACGGGAGGCGTAGAGTTGTCGAATTCGGTGAGCATCTTGCGCAGATTGACAATCGAGAGGGGATCCGTGGACTTGGCAGAATCTTCATCGGCGTTTCCATCCATTACTCTGGTGGTAATGTTTTCGCGGTCAACCAAAAGGTCGTACATCGCGGTCATGTCAGAGTAGAGCGCCTTCAACACCAAACGGTTGAGACCGCTCTCAGAGAACGGGTTCTTCTTGCTGCTAGCCTTGGGGGGCCAGGCGCCAAAGTTGGTCTTGTAGTAGCCCATGACGAACTGCTTCATCTTGTTGAAGTACTTCTCCCACACTTTGAAGCGGACAGCCTTGAGCCCTGGGTCTGATGTAGAGCTGGCAATACCTGCAAACAATGAGGGGAACTCGAACCGCTCCAGTCTACTGTTTACGTTGTGTTGGCGGTTGACGAGATCCAGATGCGCGCGCTCCAACCTCTGTCTGGTGTACAGTGATACCTGCTCGAACAGAGGAGAGTTCAAGTCGAGAATGGCAGTGTACTTGCCGACGGCGTGCGCAAAAGCCTCGTTGTACAAGTCCATTGACTTCATACTCTCACCCAGAATCAACGACTCGAGCGTCTTTTCGCGGCTATGACGAACATCTGCAAGCGACAGTTGCTCCATGAAGAAGCCGAAGCTGAGGTCAACGGCCTCACCGAAAGACTGCCCATCCGCATTGGTGAAACCATACTCCTTCAGCAACTTGGAGATCTGTAGGAATGCGGCAAAGGTGGTGGGGTGCGCCTTGGTAGCCACCAGAGGTTGGCCGGTCAAAAACGCAAAGAGGTTGCGAATCGCGATTGCGCGGTCGACCTCGGCACGGAGCTGTGGTCCCGGCGTGGCGAGACCGTTCCCGGGCTGCGTGTATTGTGGGGGCGTCGCCGGCATATACAACTTCAGTTCGCCCTCGCCAGGGCTGTCTGGGTCCTCCGCAGGAGGCGAGCCAGACCCGGAAATGGTCGCCCTGACAAGCGCATCGTCGACGGACAGACTACCCCCGAAACTCCTCCCACGGCTCCGTCCTGATGGCGAAGACATCTCAGCTTGGATAAGCTCGTTGAAGATGATGGAGTTTATAATGGAGAAGCTCGGAACCTTGAATGAAGGTCCGGCATTGCTGCTTCTAGGTTGAAGGTAAACGTAGACATTGCCGTTTTCATTCCACAACTCCGGCACCTGCAAGTGAATTAATCTCTCCGTCCGATGTGGTGCAGCACGCGACAGGGAGCTTACCTTTTCAGCATTCAGCAAAAACGAAGTGTTGTACTCGCCCGGCGTATCAGGCGACAGGACCCACGCCTGTGAGTTCTTCACAGCCGCGGAAACGTCGTGCGAATTCGACCTTGATCTTCCACCACCTGGCAGCCAAGATCTGCGCAAGCGTCCACGTCTCTCGTCGCGGGTTGGGCTATGGCTTTCGTTTGACCCGGTGGTGTCGGTTCTGGCCCCGGGTGGGTGTGCAGAGGTGCTCCTGCCCCGTGCGTCTGGTGAAGGGGCGCGAACGCCCAACATGGGGAATCCGGATTTTCTGTTCTCGAGGAAAGAGCTGCTTCGCTTCCTAGGCGAGGCGGCATTTTCTTTCTTGAGTTTTGCAGGTGACGTCGCCTCCGGGTGGGAGACAGCTCTGGGTGAAGGAGCAGCGTTGGTGTGTGATACTGCGGGGGGCGTTGGCAAGTTCTTCTCCTTGCGCAGCTTGGCGGGAATTGGCGGAGGCGCCCCGGAAGGCGGCAACGGGGCAGCCATCATACTCGGTGTTGTAGGTGTTGGAGGTTGAGGAGGAGAGACCAGAGGCTGATCGGCAGCGGGGGATGATATTATTGAAGAGTCTAGAGGTGCGGGGGCGATTTTTCTAGGAATAGGAGGCGGTGCATCAGAGGGAGCAGCCGGATGAGGTGGGTCGTGGGATTCAGATGCCGCAGGAGCAATTCCGAGACCCAGGCCGGAGCTCGTCACAGGTCTCACGGTGGGATGCTCAGCCGCGTGGTAGGAGGGCGCGCTGTCGGAAGGAGACGATGCGGGAGGAGTGTCGTCGGGCAGCGGCTTGCGGTGAATCGGTACTTGGTGTTGTTGCTGCAGCTGAGGCTGGGCAGGCGGTGATTGAGTCTGAGGCTGATCTGTGGGTTGGATGATGAGCGAGGGGAACAGAGCAGACAGACGGTTGCCCCAAGATCGGGACTTTCGGTTGTTAGGAGGTCGAGTGGGAGCGAGCACTGGCTCGGAGGTCTTCTCCTTCTCTTCAAGCGTCACATTCAGGGTTCCGGCATTGATTTTCGCAGCTGTTGTTGGCGAGTTGACGGTAGTATCAGTCTGTGATCGTTTCGGGGATGCGGGACGCTGCGGACGGGAGGACGTGTAACCGTTGGCGTTGGTAACGGCGGCGTCTCCGTGGGTAGCTTGATCGTATACGGGCTCGGATACGCTGTGGTGTCTTTCGCGGCGTGATTTGGGCGAGACGGGGGTTGCGAGGTTGACTTGTGAAGAAGAGAAGGAGAAGTGGCTTAGAGAAGACTTAAGAGAGGCGCGAGAGACCGACAACTTACTCGACGTCATGCTGGGCATAATCAGCAGCCGCGAGCCGTCTTTCAGTCTTGCTAAGTCTAGTCCTTGTCTGGATCTGGCGTGAATGTCACCTCGCTGCGGCGCAAGTAAGAGAAACGTGTGGTGGTAGTACGGTAAGGTAGGAGCTGAAGGAGCGATCTCGCAGCCAACAAACAGCTAGTCTTTTTTTTGTTTTTTTTTTCTTCTCCCGTTTCTTTGCGCGAGCAGCAGAAATGGAAACAAACAGTTCAGTCCAGACCAGAAATAGCAAAGTAGACTTCCAGGTGGCAGGAGGGAACGGCGGGCAGAGGCGACTATTATGAGTTCAAACAAAGGGCGGAAGTACAAGCCAAGAGACGGCGACTTCGGGACTGAGACCTAGTTCCTTGTGAGAGACCGAGAGAGAAGAGTGGGAATATGGAATGGAATGGCGTGCACAAGCCCATGTACGAGCTACCTAGACCATGAACATTGCTCGGGTCTAGTGTAAGAGGTAAGACACAAGAGACCAGATCCCTGGAAAGAAAGTTTCTGGGATAGTGCGGATACACAGAGCGAGCGAGTTAAGGTCGGTAAGGTAGGTATCGCAAGACAGGACGGACCAGGGAGAGACCTCAGGACGAGGGGAGGGGTGTCGAGGGAGTGGAGGTTTACCTGGTCTGGTCAGGTCAGGTTAGATCCAGTTGTCTGTCTGTCTGTCTGCCCGTGTGAGGCTTTGCTCGGGATGGCGCGTTGTGCTGTGCAAGTGCTGCGCTTTTCCCTCAGCCGTTGGTGCTGGCGGTGGATGGGAAACGGGGCCGTTACGTGTTTGGCAGAGTCGGTTGAAGGTGAAGAGTACGTAAGTTGGTGAGGTGAGGAAAACAGAACAAGAGCCCAGGGCCAAAGCTAGGAGAGAAAACGGTGCCGGTAGGGACAGGGTACGTAAGGCGTTCTAAGGTAAGGTATCCGTTCGGAGCAAGGAAGTTGGGAAGGTGGAAGGTACCTCACTCCATGTCTCTTTTTTCTCTTTCCTTCTCTTTTTCTGGGGAGTCTGATGATGGCCGACGCCGCGACGGATGTGGATGACATATTCCCACGGCGCGGCGGCAAGGGCAGCCCCGGCTTGGTGCGTCTTTCTCTTTCTTCCGCTGCTGCTTCCATCATTTCTGAGTCTCTTCCAGGTTGTCACTCTGATTTTTACGATGGGTCCAACACGGTAAATCCGCAGCAGCGTTGTTGGCAGTTCTTCGTCCCTTTGGAGCACTGTGCATGCGGCAATGGCCCCACTTGGCTCACCTCACATCCTCCGTTCATCCCTCCTTCAAAACGGTACGTACCCTCTCTCCATGTACCTCCGTACCTCCTCCATCCCTCCTTGAGTCCCTCCCTGTGCCCTCCATCTCACGGTACACGTACCTATTGAGGGCCCCCAAGACCAGCCTTTGCGTGGCGTTTTTAGGGGAAAGGTCACTCATCCGACTGAGGGATGACGTTTTGGGGGTGCGGAGTGGAGACAACAGACTTGGATGGAGGGACAGGATGGAAAAGAATGCACACCAAAAAAAAGGCACCACTCATGTGAGGTCTGGTGGTCTCTAAGAAGTACATCTTGAAGTACCTCGGACGGCAAGGTAAAGGGGGCTTTGCCAGCACAGATTACAACGGGTCAACGGCGGAAAAGCCATGTAACAGTAATCGCCATTTCGATCGACAGATCTGGGGCCGGCGGGCAAAGAGGGCGACGTGTACTTCGTAGCCTTTTGAGGTTCGGCTTGCTCCAAGATGAGATTTCACAAGGACTCTCAGGACTGTTTATTAGGACTCTCTGAAGGAAGGGGAGATGTCTGCTCCGTTCCATCAAGCCCCATGTCCCTCACTTACTCCAGCCCGGTTCAGCTCAGGCTCATCTCTCATCTCAACTCACCAAGCTGCAAAGCCCAGGGCAGCCTCGTTCTTGCATTAGCCCAACGTGGCCTAGCCTGGGGTGGTCCCTCAACTCCCGGAACTGGGAGCTGGGCGCCGGCATCGACGGTAGTCGTTCAGGTAGCGCCATGCAATTGCGATGGGCCCCTGAATTTTTGATTTTCTTCGCCCCTCGCGCATCACTCATCTTGCCCGGTTCCATTTCCTTTGGCGGAGAAATCCCTTAACTTTCCACTTCGTATAGGTCTCATGTGATTGTGAGCGAGAATTGGAAACTCTCCTTTTTTCTTCAGGTGACTGTGGGTGCGACTGAATCTGTACCACCTGGTGGGTGAAATTGGGCAATTCGTATGGGACCAACCGGACTGTGCTGCATTGAATTCGCACCTACATATCCGTAAGGGATCCAGTAGTATAAGTTGAGGCGATGCCGAAACCGGGTCGGGCTACATGAGCGCTGCGTGTCTTTGTGCATACTGTGTACGGAGTACGGATGGTGTCAATGTGTACTCCGTATATGTGTGTCCAGTGATGCGCACTCTTCGGGGGTTTCTTTCGTTCTTGCAGATTCCAGACTCCCCAAGATCAAAAGGTCGAGGTCCGGTGCTACGCTGGCCCAGCTCGGGGTTGCAGCCAGACCTGCGATTGGACCCGACCCCGAGAAACCGGAAACACGGGGTCCTGCCAGTGCCCTTTCCCAGGCGTCGCGTACCGTTGCAATGAAATGCCCGGACTGCCGAGTGGACGCGTGCTTTGCAGCGTACGAAACGGAGTCTATTTTCTCGTGCTTTGTGTGTCTGTTGTTCTGGCTTTTGTTTCGCTATTATCATGCTTCAATGTATCCGTATACCAAACTCTCGGGGAATAGGTAGGACGGCAAACGCTGGTTGTTGGCATTCTTGTTGTCCCTAGGCCTAGCCTTACTTCCACAACTTTGCTTATTCTTAGTTGCTGCTGGTAACGGGGCATGTACTTGAAACTTTCCCCTCAATCTCCAATGTTAATGCCACTGGGCTCGGATGACACCCGGACAGCGGCTCTCTTGGCTTATTGGACCCAAGCAAATGGCTCATTGGCGTCTGCAAGCTTTCATATGGATACCTGGATCACCATTAGCCGTATGCCATGTTCGAGGGATTCAGGGGGATGGGAGGATCAAGAAACAACTCAACCAAGCTCGTGCTTCGCTTGATTGGAGGGCAAGGCGCTGTAAAACCGAGAAGACGTGCTAGTCGAGTCTGCTAGGCCGAGGATCAGACAGATATTTCTTCTCCCTCTGGAACATCATGTACTCCAGATCTCACCACAGCGAGCTAATTGTCTATCCGTTGATTGAGGGCCGTCGGACGGCCTGGTTGGCAGGGCAGGCAAGGCGAGCTGGCAGTAAGGCGTGCCGCGGGGTTGTCTCTTCCCAGCTGAGGTCGAATCGAACACGGCCATCTATGTAATCCATGTCTGAGGATAATTGAAATGGTGATTTGGAACTTGAAGAATAGCTAGGTGAGTCATTTGGAAATTGGTACTGCCACTTTGCATCTGGCGCCTTCTCTTCTAAGCCTGACACACATTTTGAGCGGGAAGGCAGAGCTCTGCCCGGGTCCTGCCACGTCTGACCTTGATGACTCCTTCCGTCTCATCAACGGTACCTTAGGTACAATTGACTTTCGTCCCGCTTCTATTTTCCGCCCTTCCTTTCCCAGCACTGAGATGAGATTCTAAGGTAGGAAAGAACATGTTCGCCATCCGAAACCTGCCTTCCCTCCATCATCCAATGTCGGCAGCTGCACACCTGGTGACGTGATGGGGATTGAACAACAACACCATGCGCTCCGCTGAAGGCAGCTTGTTCAGCATCTTTCATCGTCCGGTTTCTCACATGAGACTTGAGGCTTTCTTCTTGATGTATCACGCTGCACACAGAGCAAGCTTTACGTACTTTGACACCAACCAGTGGACGACGTGATGCCGATCTTGCTATTCCGTCTGATCCTGCTGACCTGGGATCCCATCTCTCTTAGTATCATGTTTACTCCCTCTCGATCATCGCTTCTGTTTGCGGCTCAGTTCCTGCAGCAACGTGCACTTTGCCCCTCCCTCCCTTTCCTCACGCATCATCCTGCTTCTTTTTTTCTCGTTCGTCATTCGCTAGCGCCCGGGGCAACTTTGTCGCTGGTGCACCCAGCCAACCTTTCTTAACGTGCTTGACTGACAGCTACGACAGTAACAATCACAACAGCAATAGCAGCGCGGACGGAACAGGCCGAGCCCAGTCAATTTGACGGGCGACTTTCACTCGTCGCCGATCCCCTGCCCAAGCCATCGAACACGAAAGCTATCGAGGCCAGCGGGTGGCCCAACAATGAGGAAAACCGTATACGCGGCGTCCCGTCAGACCTCGTGTGCAACAGTACAAATCTCCCGAGTCTTCTTACTCGATCCGGACACAAGGTTTTGGTCTTCCCAGCAGGGCGGCCCAGGAAGGGAAAGCGACTACGGATACAAGTACAAAGTGCACAAAGAAGGCCTCGTCCCACCGCATTCAACGACCAACAACCAACGACCACACCCTAAAGAAACAATCACAAGAAACTTTGGGTAAAAATAGCTTCGCGGCGCCTCCCTTCCCCAGTTGCGCCCCGTCCCACGCATCATCTCATCCACACCCATTCCATTCCAGTGGTCCACTCCAGCCCGAGGTCGCGGCAAATCCACCCGCTTTCGGTTCATCCTCCCACCTGCCCGCCGCGCTTGCCCCGTCTCGTCCCTCGCAGCCGGACCTAGCACAGCCACCTTTGCACCCTCCTTGGAATTTGAGAAAGGGAAGCAAAGAGAAGGAGAAAAGTTCGCCATCTCCAACCGGCCCGTTCAGATCTCGCCATTTGACAACGTGCTCTCACCAGCTGACGGCCACACGGCTAGCTAGGCCCTTCCTAGAGGCCGAGACAGGACAACGCACATCTCACCAGTCTACGAGCCTAGTCTGCCGGTCCACGCATTTTTTCTTATGTCGATCTAGAAAATACATCTTTGCGACTTGTTCTAGCGCCGATCCCGGCATTCTTGGGATTTCCGAGCCACCCCTTTTGTCCTACAGTACGGATATTCTTGGCCCATTTTCGCTCCCTAATGATGCTCCCCGCGGCGGCGGTCAACTCTGCTGCCTGTCATCTCGTCCTACCTACGTATTTAGAACGAATTCTGCCAGCAGCTGACGTCTGGTGCTCATCCTAGGGAAGCCAACGAGTCGTGCCTCAAAAAAGTACCACAACGCGGCATGGCGTGTTGGCCGCATTTGATGAGGCTCCGGGCATGAGCCCCCAAATCTGACTTGACATCCGATCACTTCATATCCAAATCTTTCAATGCGGCGCCGCATTTCTGGATCCTCATCTCACTCCGCAAAAGTGGATGGGAACAAGGGGTGGCCCTTTTCATTTTTCACTCTCAAAAGGGGGGCTCCTGTTTTTTCAGGGACCGCGTTGTGATGCTGGCCGTGGAACCCGGAACCTTTCCAATCTTGGATCAACATTGCAGTGCCATCCCCACACTCCGGCGCGACTCGGCCAACGTCGTCCCCGCCGTCGGAGCTCGGGTCCTGCGAGAAGAGGCAGAATGCTACCATAACAACCGGCCGCGCTGACGACTCCGTTTGCGTCGTCTTCGCAGGGCTGAGCCGCTCCACACGGTCTGGCTCTCGCCATGTTTACAATGGACCTCGACAGATTTTTCTTTTCGTCGTCTCGCTGAGTCACTTTCTGAGATTGTTCAGAGTACGTTGCTTTGGCATGCCGTCGAGGAAAACTTGCGCAATCATCTGCTGCGGTCAAGAGGTCCGTCCGGTCGAGGCCGTGCTTGCTCCAGTGGGGATGCCGCCCCGACGTCGAAGCTTTTCGGCACCGAGACTTGTCTTATACGGTCCGGAGACATACCCGACTCGACTGATGGCGATTGATAGCTAGCCGCGTCAGTTAATCCCCCATAGACTCCAGTCCGCTTGCGGCTCAGGCCACACGGGAAGCCATCGTTAGAGTTCCTATCCAAGTGGGTATCAAGCTTGGCGAGGTTGGCCAGGTTGGCCAGGTTTACGTTCCGCGGCTTAGCACTACAAACGGCCCACGGGGTTGCGAAACCTAGAGAGGCTTAAGCATGACGTGACAAGTCTTGACCCCAGCGTAATCCGTTTCATGACTTTTGTAACCAGGTGAGTTATGGTGAGTTATTGCCGGTGTTCCATAGACTCACCTCTTAGGGTGGGAGGGCGAGGCGTACTCAACGTGGGCTGTATCTTGGGTCAATGGGACATTCAGTGACGCCAACTGCAAAAGTCGTATATTTTCTCTTTCACGGTCTGGTCCATACCAATGCTACCCTGAAGCTCAACCAAGGCTTCCTTGAAACACCTCTTTCTCTACAGCCAGTCCATGAGTGTCACGGGGCTACTGACCACGTAGCGGGGTCGGTGTTGAACACCAGCGGCATGAAAACGGGCTTTCTGTTACACGGTCTATGAAGTAGCCTGTTGGTCTATGTCTATGAGGGGAAATGGATGGTCGAGAATCCTGGTCTCTATCATGTAAACATGACTGAGGTGTTCTCTTCGAATTATGGTGTACGTTGTCGAACGTGAATCTCACCAAGGCTCGTTGCCTTTCGGGCGAGTGGTGACAAACCAGAGGTGCTCTTCCAACAAGATCTAGCATGACCGGAGACAGACGACTCTTTGGGTTTCAGAGATAGATCTTGATAATACGTATGGCTAGTTGCCGTGGGCATTGGAGTTCACGCTGCCAGGAGTACTGCAAAAGTGGCTATAGGGAATGTCAGGGTTGGTTCGTCCTCGATGGATATCAGCCATACAGAGCCTCATACACACATATGATTAGAGAAGGGTATCTTTATTGTCACTTGCACAAAGCCTTGGACGGAATCGATGACGTCTTCTGTCTGTGCTCGAGCACATGTAGTAAAAGGTCACATCTGCTCTAATGGATATGGTCTCTCTGGGGTCTCTGTAGTTTAACATATCATATCTGAGGAAGTTCACAGCCGCAGGGAAGTGTTGGAAGCCGGTACGCGGACTGGTTAATGTAAATGCTCTAGGCGTTTAGGAAGACTGACCCGCGATTTCCTCGGCCTTTAGTCTAACAAAGGATATATATTTATTTACATATTATTTGTCTCTGGCGTGATCATTTGACAAAAGCCTACCGAAGGAGCTCAATTCAGCCCAGTTCCACTTCAAAGTCAGACTGCCTTTGGCCTCCTCAGACAGTCTCAGGTCCTCGGTCAATTTATACCCCAATCCGGTGCCGAATTGCCCGCCCCCGGGCGTCGACGATTGTGAATACTAATGCTCTCCACGTCCCATACTGCGATGATCTTCAGACTAAGTACTTATTCTAACCGGAATATACAGGAGACAGCCAAGCCTAGTAGCTCGGGGCGAGACGTAGACCGTGTTGACGTTTGTAAGGGACATGATGTGGCTCAATGGAAAACTCTCTATCTCTGCTAAGATGCATTGAAGAGCTTGATGACAGCGTTGAAGAAGCGGAACTACAAGCGAAACTTCAGGCTGCGTTGAGGGGCAACTCGATTCAGCGACGGTGGGCCGGCTTTTATATACCTACTACTAGCAGGTAGCGAGACGGCGTGGTTTAAGGCTGGTCAAGTAACAGAACGAGGACTGTGATCACGTACCCAAGGATATATGAGTGAATGCTGAAGCTGCTTACATAGATCAGACTATGTCCATCTAGGGGCCTGTAGATATGGGCAAGTAGCCCGATTTATTATTCATATCTTGATTCCTTCCTCTCTCGTCTTCCAGCTCTCTTCAGAGTACACCTGGAAGCACTTTTCGCACTCGCCACAGTTACCGCACCCCGTGGGCTGCCACTGACCACCAAATACATTGAACTCTCGCGCGCCGAATCTGGTGCTGGTCCCGGAACCATCGATTGGGGAGTCTAAAGGCAGAGACTTCAGCGCGGCCGCGTCCTCTGGGACAGCAGGAAACCCGATCTCTGTGTCGTTGTGTATCCTTTTCCTGGTCCCGCTAGCCGTACAATTAACATCGACTCCGCGCTTCTCACATAAGGCTATGAGGCGCTGGAAGTAGAGGTTGTTGGGCGGCTTATGTTTGGAGCACCGTGTCCGCTGGCATCGTTCTCGTCGGACAACATCATCCTCAATAAAGATTGCCTTCAACCTCGGGAACCTGTCCGACTTGAGGAAGCCGATGAGGAGGTTCTCCGTCATCTCCGGATCGCTCTGCTTTGTTGAGTTGCCCAAGAAGAGAAACTCCATCGACGCGGGGAGGCGGGAGATGATCCACTCTAGCGCTGCTTCGGCGGGAGTATTCCATAACTCTGGCACGGTATACATATCGTGGTCGACCGCCTGCTTAAGAAGGTCGGCGTTGTCGAGCCAGACATGCCGGAGGTGGGGGAAGGTGTTGAGTTCGAGCAGATGGAGTTGATACAGCGTACAGCCGGTTCCACGAGCAGTTCGCATCCTCCACGCCCCGTGAACCATGAAGCTTTCAAGAGAGTCGGCCTGGGCGTTGCGGGCACTGAGCAAGAACTTTTCGATTCCGTCCCAGTCACTCTGGTTGCTCCTGACGTTGCCGCGGAGGTGAAGGGACTTAAGGGAGCGAGGGGCGTTGAGGAGGGCCACGCGGAACTCTTCGCTCAGAAATTCTGCCCCGTCAATGAAGAGGTGCTGTACGCTTGAGCAGCCGCGCGACAGGCCGCGGGCTAGGCCTCCGGCGCGATCATGATCGTAGAGGCTGTGGATGTAGACGGTATCGATGCTGGGGAGCTTGAGGATAGTTGCGAGGAGATCGGGTGGATGGTGGACCCCGTATCCACGGTCTAGCCAAGTTCCGGAGCGCACTCCAATGAAGACCTCACGAAGAGCGCGTAACCCTGGTGCCCAGGATTTGAGAGGATTACTCATTTCGATGAGCGAAGCGAGCCATTCGAGGCTTTCGTCTCTGAACCAGGTGTGTTAGAATATAACTTATACGTACAGATCGTAGGTTCAAGCTCACCTGTTGCCCGCGTAGCACAAAACGTATTTCACACTGTTTAGACGAGGGCATAGAGCCGTGAGTAGAACCTTAAGGATGCCATCGTTGCCTTCGTCGAGTTGTTGTTTGGCCATACACGTAGCGTAGTGGTCCGGGTGAATCATGTCCTCGAAAAGACGCATGTATTCCGCCCGCTCCTCGTCTTCAAACAGCCACCCCAACGGCAGCACATCTTCGTCAAAACGTTCTCGCGGCTGGAGCATGAACGGCCGCCAGTCTTCCCAAAATCTCCGGCGACCCCATATCTCTAGTGAGCGTATGTGCCATGTGATCAACGGGTCCCTGTGCCTGACAATATTGCGCAACAACGTGGGTAGAGTTGCCGGCTGGAGGTCCGAAATGACGCCATACTGATCATGGGCTTTTCTGTGACGGCGGAGAATGCCTGCTGAACACTTGGGAATCTTCTTGCAAGTGCAGGCAAAGTTTAGGTGGGAAGCGACGTCTACATGCTCGATGATGTCTACGAGGAGCTCTGCTGGCAGGAGAGTAAGACGGTCTGTTTCCTCGGCTTTTTGGTGGTCTGTCGCCATGGCGGCTAGAGAGCAGGGCTCAAGTTGCGTATGCCAATAAGAAATGAAGAAAGACTTGGAGATTTCTGTCAATATTCAGGGGGATGTGAAGACTTCGTTGAAGACTTATACGGTCTATGCGATGAGACTAAGGGTGAACTATTAGACATGGCCCCACCTGCTGCCTATGTCTGCCCGTTGCTTTCTTGGCAGGAAAGTAGAACGCAACGTTGCGGGCAGGTGCCTCCGAGTCACTCGAGAATGGAAGCGAGTTGTTCAGGGACGATGGGCCTTTCAATTTAGCAGAGGATCTCACATCAAGGCATCTGTAGTCGGCAAGCATGGATACAGATGTCGGGCAACACTTAGTGACCAGTAGCTTTCGACTTTGTTGGGCGATACGAGATACTGTGAGGTTCTGAATCAGTATATCAAATTCGCTAACTAGAGTCGCAAGAGTCGAAGCAGGCAACCCAGATGTTGACCAGCTTGGTATTGATTTAGGTCCTTCGTGATAAGTAGAGAGCATCAGCTCCGCAGGATACCGAGGGTTGTTGTTCGTATTAGGCATGTTTTCTCTCTCTCGGGATAGATCCGTAGATGTGCCTGATCAGCCGGTGGGAGGAGCTAGCTAGAGCAGTCTCGTTGAATTGCTCGTCAGAATATCCAAAGAAAGGGACCCTCGATTATCACCATTGTCAGTAGTGAGTCCCATCACGTGATACAATCTAGATCAAGTACACACAGACCAACAAAGGCGGGTCAGTGACTTCCAGTGGTCTAAGCTCAATCAAGGGACAGACAGTTCGTCACTCGCTGGGAGCAACGCAGTTACCCGTGCTCCCGAAACATAACCTCGATCACGATACCACACATTGGGCAACAGGCTGCTGACGACAATCCGATTACACGATACCAAGACTTCAGAGCCATGTAGCAGATTGCCGTCCGTTAAATCTGCACAAATAACCTCGCTTCCAGCCCGACCGCCGACATGGAGCGGGCCCCCTCTGGGGCCAAGTCCCTGTTCCCTCAAGGGCCCAGCTTCACCCTCGAGGACTTCTCGAACCAGGACTTTGTGGTCCGCGAATTCGTCGATACTCTTGCCGAGAATGCCGTACCTGCAAACCGTCGATCAGGTCCATCGCAACCCGCCTTTGACCCCAAGCCACTCATTCGCACCTTTGAGAGTATGGCAGCTTCGTCCTCTTCAGCGTCTCGTGCCTTCCTTATTAACCCCCTCTACAGATGCGCTGTCGCAGCTTGGATCGTTGTCCGAAGAACTCCAGGAGAAGGAATCGGAACTCCAATCCAACGTACGAAGGGCCGAAGCCCAGCATGACCAAACACTCGATACCCTCGGCCGAAAGCTCGACCAGTCCATGGCCTCCTTCGAGGCACTTGATTTATCATTAAACCAATCCGCGACGAATGGCGACAGAAATGCGAGACAAGAAGCAGGTGGTAATATTGCCGTGCAAATTGGTGAGAAGCTGGAGGAGCTGGACAGAAAACGGAGGCGAGCCCAGGATGCCAACTTCCTCATCCAGTGCTGGATCGAGGTCAGCGAGACGGGCCAGCTCACGTCGCTTGAGGAGATCCAGAGGCAGGGAGGAGCAGAGAACAAGGTCCGATGCGCAGTCATTTCCCGCCAGCTCATGCGCATCAGTCAGCGGCTAGACCCGACCTCGTGGGGTCAGACGAATGGAACGAACGGATTCCGAGGAAACGGTGTTACGAACGGCGTCACAGGAACGAATCGTGTGCACAACACGAGGGAACTGCTCGAGAAGTTCTCTGAATCCTTGGAACAAGAGCTCCTCAAGCAGTTCAACAGCAGCTACAGACGTCAAAACTTTGACGACATGATGGAGTGCTCCAAGGTGCTGTATGACTTCAACGGTGGCTCCAGTGTCATTGCCACCTTTGTCAACCAGCACCAGTTCTTCATCGACAGGGATCAATTGATTTCCGATGAAGTCATGTTGGACGGTGACACATGGGACCAGATTGCAGACCCTGATTCCGATCCACCGGGCGTCGAAGCCAGCCTGCAATCCCTTGTTGACGAGGTCAAACTTGTCATGCAGGAGGAGTCCTTCATCATCAAGCGCGCTTTCCCCTTTTACGAAACCGTTTTGATCAAATTCATTCAGCGAGTGTTCCAGCAGTCCGTCCAACAGAGGCTCGAGATGGTGCTCGACAAGGCCAACGAAATTTCTTCTCTGGCGTTCCTCAGATCGCTGCACTCGTCGAGGACATATATCAGTTCCTTGATCGAAGACCTCAAATCCCACGGCCTTACCGAACATCCGGAACCGGCTTCTCCCCAGATCTCCCAGACACTGGACCAGCAGATGGAGGAACTCTTCGTCCCCTACCTTGTTGGTAACTCGTACATCGACCGAGAGAGAAAGAGTCTCGAGGAGACGTATAACTCGTTGCTCTTCAAGTTTACAACATACCACTCCAAGAGGAAGAAGGCGCCGACCGGCTTCATGGCCTCACTCGCCCAACAAAGTTCACAGATGCTGTCATCGGCCAAGGATGCATACCTCGAGCGCCTGGACTCCTCTGAGTTGACAGCCACCCAAAAGGCTATGATGCTTCGTGTTGCAGGAGTACAAGATAACAACGATAACAAGAACGACGTGGAGGTGTCAGAAGAAGACGGTATGTTGAGCATCGCCAACGCCAAGAGAATGATGAAGTGGCTCGCGGAATCCGTCCGGCGAACCCTCGAACTCGGCTCCCCCACCGATACGCCAAAGGACGTCAACGTTCTCCTCAACCTTTTACTCACAACAATGGGCCGCGTCTACGTGGAGACGGCCCTGGACGCCGCCCTCGACCAGGCGACTTCTCAGGAGAATATCAAGTCAGAGCCCGACTTGAGTTACCTCCCTTCGATCCGACCCGCGGTGACCATTACCAGCATCATGGAACGCTTCATCACCACTGTGCTTATCAAGTTGGCCGAATCCAACACTACAGTCCGCCGCAGCATGTCCACGCAGACAAAGTCTGCCATTGACGGCATTGAGCGCAAGACCAACGCCGTGATGCGCAGCTCAATCGACGTTGTCACCAACTGGGTCACGCGCTCTCTCTCTAGTCAGAAGAAGTTTGACTTCCGTCCTCGCGATGCCGACCTGGATTCCCTCCAGACACCCACGTGCTTGCAAATGAGCCAGTTCCTCTCCCGCGTCTCCAAGCATGCCGCCCAAGCCGTGGACGGCCAGAACTTGGAGGTCTGGAGCTCCGAGGTTGCGCTGGCTGTCCTGGCTCTACTCTTTGACCACTTCAAAAAGTTCCAGGTCAACGCGACGGGCGGACTTATGGTCGCCCAGGATCTGTCCAAATACTCGTCCACCCTCAAGGAGTGGTCACTCGCGCCGGACGTAGAGACCTCGGCCGAGCTCCTCACCGATATTGGATCCCTCTTCATCGTCGGACCCGAAGCGCTGAGGGAAAAGTCTCGCACGCTTGCAGCGGGCCCTTCTGGCCAGGGCAAGAAACTTACCAAGGCCGACTTCAAGGCCTTTGTGCAGCGGCGCGATGATGCCAATAGTGTTGGCATCCAGAGTGTGCTGGCCGGGCTTTGAGAAGCATAGGGTTAGTTGTCGAGGTTTGGGAAAAGGGGTATTAAGGGGGGACGTTTGTGGGTTGACGCATGTACTGTCTTATTAATGATCGAATATGATACCAGGTTTCGTTGTGCATAAGTCCTATTGGATGATTGTGAGTTGCTTTCATTATCGCCGGTCCGAGGTTACATTCCTAGAGACTCGGGAAGGGGGGGGGCAAGAGTCGCCGACTCTGGAAAAGAGAGCGAGAAGGAAAGCCTCACAAGCGCGCGCGCCATGACAACCTGTCCGATCTTGCAGAGATTCCCGTACGGATAAGTCCCAGCTAAGGAAAATGACAAATAATTCTCCGTTTGTTAGCTTGGGACCAGGAAGAGCCTAAGAGCATCTTAAGTTGAGCTAAGTGCTCACAAGTGTTAGATTTTAGCAGGCTTGGGGGGTTTTTTTTTTTTTTTTTTCTCGTTCAGTGACCAATATGCTGCCATCAGACCAGAGTCTAGCGTCATCTCGAGACTTCGACGGCGTCGTCGCACTTGCGCTTTAAGCTTTGGGCGCCCACCTCACGGACAGGAGTCTACGGCCGTAAGCGCCAACGGTGTGGCGTCTTTTTTGGTCGTTTGGTTTACAACGGTCTTTTCGACGACGGATTTCGAGGAAAGTTGTGGTCTGGTGCCTGTCCATTTGGAGTGATGATGGTTTCTTCAAGGATGTCGCAGGGGGCTTAAGGTATGTTCCGGAGTGAGAGTCAGAGGATGTTTGTATCTCAAAGAAAGACGCTACATGCTTTCAATATCCTAGAGAAACTCAAGGTGGTTCCAAAAGTATAGTCAATATGTGAGCACATGTAATAGAATCGGGGTTTCTTCCTGCAGAGTGCTTGTAGTCGATTCTGGCGGGCTCACGAGGCTTCCCCGGCCCGAGGCTAGGTGGCCGATATCCCGGGCCAGAGTTCGTTTCAGGGGAAGAAGAAGAAGATCTTTGGACCCCGACGACGTCAAGTAGACCCTCACTACCTTGAGTTTAGTTGTCTCAACTCTGGAAGTCGTTTATAGTCCCGCGATGCAATCGCCCGTAGGGATCGATTAAATTCTAAGCGTCGACAGACCTTGAACTTCTCTTGTGAGTTGGTGGTCTTCTCTCACGTCTTCATGGTGAAGCCGATTCCCATAGCCTGGAATTAAACTTTCATAGCTCATCCTCCATTCAACTTGACTACTATGCTGATATTTGCCCAATACAGGCCTTGCGTGGCCGTCAGCACGGTCTTCCCAGCACTTGAAGCCTGGAACCCATGGGCGATCGACCCTTGCAGGCCGTTGACGGGCAGCTAGTAGTTGGAGGAGTGCTTTGATGACCTTCACAGGTGTGTATGGGAATTGGAAATGCCCCTTCCCTGAAAGTCGATGCTTACTCTGAGATCAGACCTAGTCGTCTACGTACATCTGAAAGTGGCTGCCTGACTGGCGCAGCCTCAATCCTTCGAGTTTGCAATTGCCCCGTGAGAGGCTTGGTGTCTCCGTGTCTCCAGTTCCCACGTTGAAGGGATCGCTCTTTCTACTGCTAAATCACCATGCCATAGGTCATGGCTGCGCTGGGTGATATTGTCGGCAGCCTTAGTGTGTAGCGATGCGGTTCTTGTGAAAGTTTGACTCATAGTCCTCTGGTTCAAGAGTTTGAGAATCTACTTGAATGATGTGAGGCTCTGGTTTGGGAAGCGAAGAACCTGCTTCGGAGTCCTAAGAATCTGGTTTAGGATCCTGAGACTTTGCGTTGAAAACATCAGAGAGGATGTAATAGAGCCGTTTCGGGGCGTGGACGAAGTGATTAGCTTAGTTGTAGGGGAGCTGTTTCAGGGTATGGGAAAGCTAAAGATGTGCCTGGCTAGTCATTCGATAAGTGTCGAACTCAGTTGGGGGACGTCTTCAAAGGGGCTAGCGGAGGGTCGGGCAGGCCTGATTTGAGCAGAAACCCATGTATGACCTGGGGAAAGCTCTGTACCCGTATATGATATGAGATACCTCCTCTCGCTGCGGATGAAGCATGGGAAACATGTTGAAAAAGTGGCTGAGCGAGAACGAAGCATGGTTCGAGAGTGTTTGAACCGAGGCGGGGTGCTAGGAGTCAAGAGAAGCAACTGCCTTTCCGGCCACTGGGTGAGCGGTCATCGGAGCATTTCCACATATAAAACGTTCAGTATCACGAAAGGTACATTCGGCAATTCTAATACCCGACATGATCTCGAGAATATGTGCTGCGGATATATAACATCGAAGGAGTAGCGGGGTTGTAAAAGCCCGGGTTGTGCGGATAGATGGAGGTGTACTACGTAGTTTCTAGCTGCCCGTGTAATTACAGCGTTGGCTGACTTCCATAATGACAAGAAACAACTGTAAACTAAGGTGCCCTTGAAGTCAACATTCATAGGCCGTGGTGCGGCAGCCCTGACCGTTTAAGTCAAAGTCTTCTTCCCTCCCGTCGTTGAGGGGGAACGAACGAAGCCAAACATCCTACAGGCCTTACCCAGGGACTCGGGACCATGTGTAACACACCCAGAACATGTTCGAGATACACAATCTCGGCATTTTTTGCGAAGAGAAAAGAGCTTCGGGAGAGAACATGATCCTTGCTGTCGCTCAGCAGACCCATTTAGCGGAGAAGTGGCCCCTAAGGAAGATCCTTCACTGTTTCCTTCTCATTTGGCTTCAGTAACAAGATTCGTGCCCAAAAGACTTGAAAGTTCTGAAGACAGGCTGAGTATGACATTTCCAATTCTTCTCGCTTCCAGTCAAGGGTAATCGTAGGGCACGGTCAGCGATGGGAAGTACGCAGTGAATAAGCTCATCGTGCCGACAAGTGCCACGAGTATGACAGGCGGCAATACAGGGGTAGTAACGCACACGTCCAGTTCTAATGATGCCTATGCAGAAGAGCAGTTATTGCTCCTCCTGGGTATTGGATGGTTCAGTTCAAACCCCTCGTTTCGGCCGCCACGGGTGGTGGCGGGACCCAGGCACACAGCAGAACACTTCAGGGGTATGCCTTCAGCGCCCGTCCTGAGATACCACGAGGGACGAGCATCGCGACTGCTTCCTTTCCTGGTACACCAAGGAGAGAAACAGGTGTTCCGTCGTATTACGCTAGTATTGTCGCTCTACTCGGTGCGTTGGATTGAACTTGCGGCGTGATTGGCATCCTTCGCGGGGAATGCAAACCAGTATAGCTGCGTTCCTTGGTGCCAGTGGCATCCTCCACATCCATCCTGGCGACTCAGCGGAGGCCGATTCTGACAGAGACAAATAACCGTATGGAAGCAATTATCCAAGAAAAGAGACAAGTTTCGGCAAAGGGACTCGAGTATGGCAAACGCCCTGCACCATTGCTGAACCACACGCCTTGGCGAGCGAACCTAGACGGCAAAGATCTCTGCCGCGAATGGTGACGGAGGAGGCACATTATATGTAGGAATCCTTCTACGAAGACGTATCCGTAAACAGCTATCTGATGAAACCTCCGTCAAGAGCAAATGCCGCGGTTCGTGGCGACCTGAACGTGGCAGCTGAGCGACCCCTACAGAGCTTTCTTGGACCTTGTTCCTCTCCCCCTGGGTCAATATGGGTTTGGTCTAGCCCTCGACCACCCTTGAACGCTATTACAACACTCTCGAGCTTCTCCAGGGACCTTACGGCCGAAACAATGACTATGATCTCCGGGGCCAGACTACAGAAGCCGCGCTACGATGCCAAAGATGTCACGTCGGCGCCCGCCCACCAACCTGATCTGATGTCTCTGGCCTGCAGGACGCACTCTGACAGTGAGCACGTAGTGAGACCAAGAAAACGTGGCCCATCTTCGTGGGCGGGAGAGCACACCGAAGACCCTCCGAGATCTCCCCCAAGGCTACGTGGAGCTCACATCTCATATTCACAATAGGGGCTTCGACCAGGTCTTCCCAATCCGTCAACCTCTGCGTCACCGTCTTCGGCTCTTCTGCACCCCTTGTAAGTTTATACTTCAATTCAGACATTCATCTCGCCTTGGAACGCGAGATAAGCAACAGGCATTTGTCCACTTTCCAAGGGGGGCCAAAGGCGGAATCCCGTATGTCTTCGAGCTTGGACGCCCAAGTCCCCATATCGAAGCGAATTCGGTATAGCAAAGTGGCGCCCACCCCTTACTCAACTATTCAAATAGAAACATAAATGTCATGACGGAGCGTTAGAGTCAAAACGTCGACCGCTGTTTAAGGTTTCGACTAGTTTCTCGATCGTGACATTTCTGATCCAGAATAACAAAGACAGTCGATCACGTCGTTTTCCCCTCCCCAAACTCGAGCTAACGGGCCGCGCCGAAACCACCGCCCTGGCGGGATAAAGAACTCGAACCGGTGCAAAGCCCTGGGATTGCTTTTCCCAGGCCCCCCCTTATCCCACCGACAGCTGTTGTTTGGTACAAGACATACCTACAGCAAGGACTCGAACCTCTCACCGAACTTCCTATTCCAAGCCGGCCCAGTGTTATCTCAATGGAACATCAACTGACGCTCAGCGACCTTCTCGGCGGGTCACTGCCGACTTCGTCGTTACGTAGGCGGCGAGGTACAAACTGCACCTTTAACCAGGGTGCTTAACGTCGTTACTGGTACGAATATATTGCATATGTCTCGTCTCTTGATCCCCCACAACTTGCCATGTCGTACAATGTCACATAACGTATGGATAGCTCGTTTGTCCCACCTAGGCTTGCAGGCTCGCGGCGCAGCGGGCATGGGAATAAGCGCCCGAACGGGAACGCAGCAGTGATGATCTGCTTTCTTTTTGGGAAAAATGCCCAGGAATGGCAACGGCAGAAGGAGTCGGCGTTGACGTCTTCGACACCCAACTCTTATTGTCAAAGGCTGCCGACTCTGGCATGGGCTTAACTCAACAACGGCATTCCCCGTGTCGGCGACTGGGTTTACTCACTAGTCTGCCACCCCTGGGTCTTTCCCATGCCCTCACACGATCCTTCTTTCCCACCCTATTCATTCAAACGCAGGACACATATCCCGCGACTGGCCGAATCTTTTCGATAGCCTTACCTCAAACCCCGGTTGCTGGTGAAGCCTACCTTAGTCTTACCTTAGTCTGATTCTGTATCCGTAGTCGCGTAAACGTTGTGCCTTCGGATATGTAACTATGAATGATAGTGAATCTGCTTGACCGGATTTCTTGATCCGGACCTCGTCTCGCGGTCTCCCTAGCAGACCTCGACTGGCCAAGGCTCATCCCAGGAGCCATGCCGACGGGATCTCCCAACGTCTCATAGTTGCCCCTCAAGCTACAGTTTTGATCCTAGTTTGACTCACAAGCAATTTCATGCTTCGCGCAGGAGGGCGTTCTCAACTGTAATGGAATCCACTCGTTCCACTGGAATCTTGCCCTTTGTATCGACCAGCAGCCTCAACCGCCGACAGCCAATTCGACTCCTCACCGCACTCAATCACGACGCTCACAAAGTCCCTAATGATAAGTGGCCAAGCTGTGCAAAAACGGGGTAAGCTGGCTTATACCCGGTCTTGGCCCGTCGGGCCACGTTGGCTGCATCCGTACCATGTCGACTTGGCCTTGGAAGGCGTGGCGGATATTCCGGACACTTTCCCCGTGGGATTATAGATACGCACGTCTGATAACTTGCATACTCAGATCTTCGATCCATGTAGGCGAAATTTGCATCGCGGTAGGTATATCAAGGAAGGCACTGTATCGTTGCCAGCCTGTGAACTTGATGGCAAGTAGTGGAGGCCGCCGGGTTTGGACATAGCGTACTCCGTACGGAGTACTATCAAACCATCACGCGAACATGATTCGAGGATGCATTCCCATGGTGTGAAAGTTTGGCTAGGCCCCTTGGGTACAATAAGGTCAGTAAATATATGACCTCGAGGCTACTAAGGGAGTAAAATATGAAAGCGCCCAAAACCAATTCAAGTTGCGGTGTATGTAATTCCGCTCGCTCTGACCAGCTTCACTCTTGTATTATCATACGATTCGTAACCACTTTGCGTTGGGCGGTCATCGTCCTGCAACCTTTGGTCCGATCCTGCAAGTCATTTTCGACGAGGGCTGCATGAGGCGCTCCTTAACTCAGATAGCCAACGCTGTCGTCAGCCAACCACGTTGGAACAGTGCCTCACCGGGATAGCCAAGACTGCCGGTCTACCCAGTCATCCTCCATCATCGGAACGAGAGGATCCTTGCCGACTCCAGTTATAAATAAGAAAGGAATTTTCGGCCGTCGTGGTCGGATGGTTGGAGTCGACATTCCTCGAATCACACCTTTGCCAACCATTTCCAGCTGCGTTTCAAACACAACCAACGAACAAAGCAGCAGCTCACGAGCGCCATTGCGAGAACGATCGCAAGAAAGGCAATCATCAAGCGATTACGGCTTCCCTTACCGTCCCCTAGGACAGCCTGACTGGCTGGGTTGCCGACCAAGGTTGCCAGACTGACAACAGCATAACAGCAGCCGATGTATGTACCACTGTCTTGCGGGTCGCAGAGTCGTCCAAGACATGTAGCAGCCGTCGAAACAAAGCTGCCGGTACCGAATCCAAGACAAAAGGCGACGGCATAGAGCGTAGGCGCGGAAGTGTCTCCGAACGCTAGCCACAACACAAGCATGACCGCCTCTGTGAATATGGTCATGATTATAGTCACATTGAAAGGGCCTATTGTATCGGTGAAATATCCAGGAACGATCCTGCCAAAGGAAGACCCCCTGAGAAAGCATAAGCTGAAGAACAAGCGCCGGCCCTGAGATCCCACGGCGATCAAGGGGGTGAACTTACACACTGAAGACAAGGGTCAAGTAGAAAACATCGCCGAGCTTGACTATTCTGGCAAACGTGGGCAGCAGACCCCACGCTACGAACAGCACCAACTCGAAGCCTGTCATCACATTGCATTAGGGCTACTGATACTTGATGAAGTTGGTGTGGTACAACTGCCATACCGCATACGCTGAAGGTGAAGAGGACAAACTTCCAACGCCTGAAGCAGGCAAAGTCCCACATCTTTCCTTTGCGAGCCTTGAGTACTCTGGGCCTCGTCAAGGCGCACCCAAGGGATAAAAAGGCGCAAATTATGGCAAAGTGGATGAGGCTTGCCGTCGTCCACTCGAAGTTCTTGGTGGTGAACCGAAGCACCACTGAGAAGATCACGCCACCCAGTCCTCCACCCATGGTGCAAATGCCCATGGCCAGTCCCTTCTTGTCGTCGAACCAATGATTAATAACGGCTAGCGCAGTGGTGGTCAAAGCCGCTACGTCCGTAACGTTAGGATACTTCTTGACAGTCACGCTTTACCCGAGATGGACAAAGAACCTACCGGCACCTATACCAGCAGCGCAGAAGCATACCATGAATTGCCAGTACTGGCTGCTGAAGGCGACGCCTAGGAAGGCCGCGCTGTACACAATTGTTGCGGGGGTCACGAGCCATCGGGGCCCGAACGTGTCGAACAGGATGCCAAAGGGGCCGCAAAGTAGAACAGACAGAAACCCAAAGATGGATATGATCCAAGATATGTCCGTGTTAGACCACGGAGCCAGCTGGTTATCCTTCCAATACACCTGAAAGATGCCCACGGTCGTCATTAAGCCGAACGTCGGGATCATGAACGCCGTTGACCCTACAAGAACAGACCAAGCCCTCCATCCACGGTCTACAGGCTCTCTTGAGAGCACCTTGACCTGATCGTTAGAGGCATGATGTTCCCTCGAAGGCTGCTGAGTCTGGGACAACGTCGGGCGGCGGGTTATGCCAGCGGGGCTGATGCGAGTAACGGGTCGTAGCGGCGGCAGTCTGCACAAATGGACGTCAGTCAGGTCAGTCAGGTCCGCTAGAAGAAGCAAGGAAGAGAGCTGAGGGGTCCATGAACATGCCCTATGCCTGTTTTATGGCGGAGTGACGGCATGCCACACGCCCTAGAGCGAGTGGTTTCCTCGACATCCAGGTTTGGACTGACCGCAACCTGAGACACTGATGCTGTACGCTGATCGAGCTGACTTTTTCTAGACATGTCCACGGTTGTGGTAGATACTTGACAAAAGCTGGTGAATTTTTTTTGGGTTTCTTCAGAAAGAGACGACAATAGTAGACACACCAGTCTGGCACAAGCTTCACCAAGATCGGAGCAAGGACGGCGGGCTTCTTTAACACTATACTCAGCCTTAGCCATTTCTTTCTTTGTAAGCTGTAAACCAACATGGCTACGGGCAGTTCCCGGACGCTTTCCCCTTGATTTCACTGAGGCCAAGGGTGGGACTACACATTTACTGTTGGTCCTAAGTCCGGCAACTCCAAGGCCAGATCAGCGGACAGCCCAGGCAAGGGCCCACACCCCGGTCAAACTGAACCTTTGTTGTAGTTCAGAAGTATCACGGGAGACTTAGCCTTGACTCGTTGGTAGAGGCTGTAGGTTTCTCCCGCGCAGCGCAACTGGGCTCAGTCTGTTAGACAAAGGCCAATATCATAGCCTGGTGTACTTGACCAGGACATTGGTTTCGAGCGCATGATATCCGGAAGTCGGTGTGCAACAACAGCAGCTCAGCCGGCCTTGCATTGTCTTGGGTTTGTGGAGAAGTTTCTAAGGTCCCAACCGCAGGCTCTCGAGGGATTTTTCTCGGAGTTAAGATGCTAGACAAAGAACGTGTATGCGTGACCAGACACCCGGTAGCTAATAGGAAGTCAGCGTTTGACGATGAGGGAGAGTGGACTAAGCTAGGATATATGCAAATGCAGCTCGATTTGGATATTGCTCAGATGAATGCTTGTATAAGCGTGATTTCATCGGCATATTACTTGCACGAGACGTGGCAACAGTGCAAGGTTGTGGTGGTACCTTTGGCCTCAAGCGCCGCGGGGAAGTGTAGTAAGGGGTTGCCGCCGTCGTGCCTCAAGCTACTGTGACAGAACGCACAGCTCGACTGCCACCCTGCGTAACAACTTCCTAGTCATCGGAATAAAAGTCGTTAGTAAAAGGTACCCCGAAGTATTGTGAAGCAGAGGAAGGTTACACAGGAGGAGGTTGTGTTGCGCTTTCCGAGAAGTCATAGCAAACAGTCCACTTACTCCTGGGTACAGTACCTACCTTCCGTGCCGCCTTTAGATGTCTAAACAGGAAGTTCGTCGATAGAAGGAGGGCATGGCTGTGCTTCCCCGTTAAGCTGGTAAATACTCATTCCGTTGAAGGAAAGTTCTCCGTGTAACCTGTTTGCTAAAGGCCGATCTTGGTGTTTGCCTTCCGTCCCCTGCCACACTGTTGGTTGTTCACCAACGGTTATGGATGGAAGTAGGTCGAAACACCCTTCGTCCTTTCCAAGCTTGCCATATGTCGAGACAGTCTTGCAGGAGTGAAATATAGCAACACCTCCACTACCCTCCCCCTCTTCCATCCCGCCCTGCATCGGGATATCTCTCTCAGAGATTCCTTATCTGATGACTACAACACCATCTTCTTCTGTCAGTTCCAACTCGTTGCATCGATCTTCCACCAACGCGCCATTCAACAACCTTCCGTGCTGACAAGAGTCACACGACGAAACGCTGGCGGTGATAACCCGCATATTAGCCACGCCTAGGTCATTTCCACCGTCCTGTCACGGCTTTCTGTCAGCCACGGCCGAAGGTTTCTACAACGCCCACGAAACGGCGACCATTTTCTGTAGCGTTAGCTGCTCAAAGAAACCCAAAGGATAGGAGATCTTTGAGATGATAATGTTATCGCCCAGTATGCCGGTTCGAGCTGCGGCTCGTTTTATCCGAGCAACACAGCATGGCCAAGGAACTCGCTGGATTGCCACTCCATCATGCTTGCAGGCAGCTCAAGCCGCTGCTGCTGAAACGGTGGTCGAAGAACCAACGTACCACGATCATGTTGCAGCCATGTCAACATCAGATCGAGGCAGACGGGACGAGTTCTGGCGCAAGATCCCATGGTGGCAAGACGTATCCACAGACGACTTCCTGAGCTATCGTTGGAGCGTAAGTTGACAGGCTGTTCCATCATCAATTGAGTTTGCTGTTGCATTCTGACACCACCCCCGTGTGCAGAATAGAAACATGGTCGGAAGACTTCCGAAGCTGCGAGGCTTCCTTGATGCGACCTTGCCCGAGTACATCCCTGTCCGTGGTCCCAGCAGTGAGATGGAGCCTCGCAACGAGCTTGTCAACGACGTCCTAGCAGGAATCAAGAAGGCAACCATGTCTGTTCGGCTTACGTGGGTTGAACACTAGTCGACATCAGGTGAAGGTGCTAATTCGAGTTGCCGCAGCCCGTACGTTCTCAGCCGTATCGACTGGACTGACCCTCGTAACGATCCCATCTTTCGCCAGTTCATCCCGACACAGTCGACAATGTTACCCGATCATCCGCGACTGACGCTTGATTCTTTGCACGAAGAAGCCGATTCTCCAGTCCCCGGGCTGGTTCATCGGTACCCAGACAAGGCTCTATTTCTCCGTAAGCTTGAACAACAGACATAAGCCAAGAACGGTCCCCTTTGATGTATTGGCTAACATCGTTTCCCGAAGCCGTGTCCGTCTGTCCGACATATTGCATGTTCTGCACGCGCTCCTACGCGGTAGGCGCCAACACCGAAACGGTCGACAAGCACTCTTTCAAGCCCATCCTTGCCAGATGGGAGAAGGTGTTCCAGTACATTGAGAATACACCGGATTTGCAGGACATTGTAGTCTCTGGAGGCGACTCGTACTACCTGGCGCCTCACCAAATCGAACTAATTGGCGACAGGCTGATCTCGATGCCCAACATACGCCGCTTCCGGTTTGCCTCAAAGGGACTCGCCGTCTGCCCAACTCGGATTCTCGATCCCAACGATGCTTGGGTAGATGCCCTTGTCGCCGTGTCCAACAAGGCGAAGAGGGCTGGCAAGGCGGTGGCGCTTCACACCCACTTCAACCACCCCAATGAGATATCTTGGGTCAGTGAAGAGGCCAGCCAGAAGCTCTTCGAAGCCGGAGTCATGGTACGGAACCAGACCGTGCTACTCCGCGGGATCAACGATGATGTCGGTACCATGTCGACGCTAATTCGCAAGTTGGCAAATAACAACATCCTCCCAGTACGGTAAACCCCTCCTCAAGATTCCTGTTGTGCAGCACTGACTGGACCAGTACTATGTCTATCAGTGTGACATGGTCAAGATGGTGGAGCACTTGCGAACGCCTCTGCAAACGATTCTCAACTTGGAGTCTAGAATCAGGGGGTCGATTGCTGGTTTTGTGATGCCGCAGTTTGTAGTGGATCTCCCTGGAGGTGGTGGCAAGCGGTTGGCAAGTACCCATAGATCGTACGACCGCAAGACGGGTATATCGACGTATGTGGCACCTGCAGTGACGGGCCGTGACAAGGAAAACAAGGTGTATGAGTACTACGATCCCGTCGACTCTCTTCCCGAGAGCCAACCAACCGATGTCCAGGACGCGGTGTTCCGACACACTGGTTGAGTCCGGTCTAGACTCTGCGAGTCGGCTCAACATAACTTCCGAGGACCTGAACATGTCGGAAACCTAAGGCGACTGCCAGCCTATCAGCTTGGAAACGAGATCTTATTCCATTAGGAAAGGGGGGGTTCTTCTTGCGTCGCATACACGGGATACGGATGAGGGGCCCTTGCAGCGACCTGGCGAGACTTGAGACGTTCCCTTCCTTGTCCATAATACATATCAAACCCCGGCGTCAGGCCCAACAACCGTTCTGGTCTTGAACTGCATGGCTTGGTAAGTGCCGTCGTTGGTTGTAGTTACAATGAAGCCGGCGATTGGTTGCAGACCGCGTGTGGGCTTATGTAAGGCCAGTGTGGTCACCGCGTGTGACGAGAGCTGGTTTTTGACGGTTGAGCAGTACTATGGCGACTATGGAGAGATGGAAAGTTTCCCTGATGGGAGAGGTTTGAACTATTTCATACGTCTATATATAAAGAGGAGAGTGCCCAGAGCTGATCTGATGGTCTCATGTTGTGAAACCTCGATATCGTTCCATGCGTACGTTTTGCTCCTATGTAGAAAGAAACGGCCCGGTGCGATGACAACTGTATCATGTGCTCCTCGAACATGGCACTAGGTGAGCTGGACACAGTATCTGGAGAGACAGAGAGAGAAGGAGAGGAGGCGAGAGGGAGGGAAAGATGTATGTTTGCTTGTCAACGGTTTCACACACACTCAGTTTAAGTTGTTGTTCGGCGGTCGAAGGCTGCCAAGGTAAGATTTCCCAAAGGGACGTTTGGCATATGCTGTTGGTTTGTCCTGCAGCCTCATCGCTATGATGGGTAATCGGTGTGATGAAAGAGGGGTAAAGTGTTGCGACTTAATATCAAATGGCTAGAAGAGCAGGAAAGAATGGCACGGCAGGTGGAATGGAATATAGTCTCTCTTTTGTCTATTGTCTAGAGCTATTGCCAAAGGAAGTGAGCAGTTTGAGAGGGAGAAAAAGGTAATATTGTAGGAACAGCACTACGTAGCTATTACGGTTTGCTGCGATGTTCAGACGTCTCGAGAACTTCCGAAGCATCTCGAAGAATGAGGCTGTCTCTCATAGCAGGAACCTTTGCCATGTTTGCTGCCTGCATGTACGGGTAGCCAACGAAACAATCCGTTGACATGTCACCCCCTCTCCGGCTGCATTGTTGACGCTCGAGAGCAGCCCACACGGTGACAGGCCGAGAGACATACAGAGACAGCGTCAACGAATGACGTGCAGCTCTTCCATCCTACTGGGCCTGGAATCGGATTTCGAGGTGAATGGAATAATGCAATTTCGTTGGTCGACCGGGGGTTTGTCTTACAGATAACAACCTCTGGTCGTGGCGCGCGTGTGACTGCCCGTAGCCCACTCCCGACGTCGCAATCGTGAAGGAGGGAACCGCGAAATGAGATTTCTCTCGGGACTTTTCTCACTCACCTGACGTTAGTTCCGTCTTCTCGTTTCCCAGAAGATTGGTTTTCGTGGTTCGCCAGCGGTACTCCG
>JFFI01000562.1:0-36400 GCA_001563125.1 Colletotrichum salicis
TTTGATATGTTATGGTCTGCTTGAGTAGGTATGTATTAAGCAGAGCGTTTTATATCTACCAATACTTAGATCTATTTCTATTCTTCCTACTATTGATATTTTTATTCTCATTATTACTGTCACTACTTTCTGGTTTTCATACACGCAAGCAGCATGGCCGCATGCTCAAACACTGGGCAGGCGCAGATTGTCAAGGAGGCTTCGCGCAGAGTGAAGGAGTCGACAAGGCACTGGTAGGTATTGGTTGTGACTAGCATTCGATCCTATCTTCCTCTAGGATTTTCCTCCGCAGCCTCTGCCTTCTTATGGTTTTGCGGGTTGATTAACAATAGTCCGCTTTGACCCACTCCGTAGCCGGTACTCCCCCGGTGCCCCTCCGGCGCACCTGACACAGATGGTCACCTACGTCAAGCGAGGGATCAAATTGACCTAGGCTCAGTTCTGGGACTACTGGCAGACCCAGCACGCCCCCAAGGTTGCACCCTTGGCTGTGCACTTCAACATCACACGTTACCAGCAGGTTTGTGAAATGGAACCCCGGCGTTTGCATTGCTGCGAGTCGGCAATGAGCGTAAACTAACCCTGTCACAGATCCAAGTCGGTGGCCAGATTCTTCCCACCGAAGCAGGTTCAACCGTGCCAGCGTCCACCGTTCCGGTTGACTTTGATGGTATTGCCATGTTCCTCTACAAGTCGCCCGAGGTTCTTACGGCCATGCTCTCTCATCCTTACTACCTCGCCGTTGTTGAGCCTGACGAACACGTCTTCATTGACAAGGGTGCTTTTGGTAACGGCATGGTCGCAACATTTGTTGGTACCGACATCGAGATCGTTGATGGGAAACAAGATGTGTGTGTAGGAAGCCAGGCTACGCAGGAAAAGTTCCAGAAGATCTTCGAGTCGTACCTGTAGGACTTGGGTTGAATTTCACCTGTTACCTTAGATTCTGCAAGAGAGATTGAGAGACCTACCATATAGAGTAATTTAACCGGAGACTTGAGTACATGTACAAATCCAGGGCTTTCAGATTTCGTGTCGATTCTTAAGTTTTGTCATATCACTTGACCGCATGAAGCCCGCAAGTCTACTTTGCATTTGTGTGCGTCGTGTCCGCTGGCAGCGTGCTGCTGTAATCTTTTTCTTTTCTCTTTGATGAAAAATGACTCGTAAGATCTTGGCAATAGTGGCAACAGCATTGTCGACTAGGTTTCCAGCAGCTTTCCGGAATATTTTCGAACTGAGAGAAAGTTCCTACAGAAACTGTTGGTTGTTGTTCAATCATCACATCAAATATGACGGGTCATATGTGGCCGAGGTGACATCCCACTTTACCGTTGTACCCCCGGGCGGAAGCGGAAGTGGATCCCCGGCGGCGGAGGCCTTATCCGTCTCTCCGTCGAGCTCTTTGGGAGGGGTGATGGTAATCCAGGCCAATGTCAACACTGTATGTGTTGGGTATCTACGGAGTCTTCAAGAGGAGCTCTCGGAAAGTCTTTCCGCTTGGGTTGGTGAGGGTGTGGAGTGTACTTGGATTCTGCATGCGGACAAGGACCACGTAAACCCCTGGCAGACCGTTTTCTGTTGGAACCGGGAGCAATTCTATTTCATCGGCCTCTTGAACCAGTGACCTTTGATATCTCCCCATAAGCCCGGACACATGCCGTATGATCACTGAGCGTAGAAAAAGCAATGATCAAGAAAGAGGAGGGCATATGGAGTACGTCAAACCTCGGAGTTGGGCCGTAGGCGGACTCGGCTGCCGACTTCCAAGTCTGGGACAAGTTTCTGTCTGGCAACGATCAGTACCAAATTCAAAGATGGGTCGCGGGTAGAAATAAGAGCGGCCTATCCGTACTTGCCACTTTGATCGGGCCCACTGGTATGCGAGCAGCATGCTCCCGGGGTCCTTGCTCAGTTGTCGCGGCGGAATCATCTCATTTGGACTGATTGCTGCGGTAGTGGCCGAGCTCTGATGCTCTGGGTATGACGGCTAAAAGAAAACATGCATGTCTGTACAAGGAATTCGGATGGGAAACCAGCTGGCTGGAAAATGGTCAAACCAATTTCTGAGCATGGCCAAGAGGTAACCCCGGGGGAAGACCTCTTTCCTATCCGCCGTTGGAACAGAAAGTCGCGGTGCAACATGGCCGGTGATACTACGACCGCGTGATATCTGGTGGCTCTCTTGATACCTATCTTTAGCTCCACAGACTATGGATGAGGATGAAGTACCTAGCTGTGTAGGTAAGTGTGCATCCTAGAAGCGCGAGAACCATCATAAAGAGATGGAGGATTCAGCGGTGTTTAATAATTGAGCTTTTTGCGGTTACACTTGAGGCTTCGATTGTGTTGTCTTGTAAGAACTTCAAGCAGTCAGTCTGGAATTATTATATATATGAAGAAAGCAGTTTATGCAGTCACTAGCATGGATAAGGGCTTAGCCAACAAGATAATCATATTTACAAGCCAGGTCCTTCTTTCCTCCGAAATGCTGACCCCATCTCGAGAGTCGGTGCTGGACTTGCATGCCCAGGTACGTCAGGGCACCGTTTAGAGAGCGGACTGAACGACCGGGTACTTGGGGAACGCAGGTGCGTAGACCTGATAAATGATCAGTAAGACGCCCGGATCTGGAAGTCAGAGGTAACAAGATACGTACCGACTTGCAGCGAGCATTGAAATCGCCGGTTGACCCCTGAATGAGAGACACCTCATCTCCAGGGACTCCAAGCTTGATCAAAGGCCCAGACTGAGGTGACCCCTTGGCCCATCCAGGCCCGGCAGCCGGGTTCTTGATCCAGTCCACGAACCAACCATGGATTGAATCAGCCAGCGCCTGTTGTGCCTCAGTTACGCCCGTAAGGGAACCGAAGCACTCGTTGCCTCCATGAAAGAAGGGCACCTCGGTTCCGTGCGTGGGTGCTGTTCCCGGAATCCCTACCACGTTATCGTAGGCTCCGAAGAATCTGTAGACCCAGGTATCTTGCTTGGCACTGCGCAGGTCCAGCAGATAGTCAATGGCGCAGTTGAAACGGGCGTCGCCATACTGGGCACCACTTCTGAGGGATCCCGTCTCATAATCGGAAGCATTATACGCCGCCAGAAGGTTTTCGTCTTCGATGTGTGCACTATCGGCATCGAAAGTGTTGATCCAAGAGCTGAAGTTGCTGTTTTCGGCGCCATACACTAGACTGAAGATGGTGCCCTCACCATTAGAAGTTCCCGTAAGGAGCGGCACGTGCGATGCATACTGGCCAGCTGCGAATCTTGCAGCGTAATCGGAATGCCTCGTGACGTTATCAATGACAGGGGTAAACCATGCGTTAAAAGTCGAGTTGAAGCTGGCTGTCTGGAAGGCGTAAGAGTCAATGCTGCGCAGGCACTCGAGTTGGTTCTCCCCTGCCTTCGGGCAGCCAACCTCAGCCGCTACGGCATCGAGTGCTTCGTTGACTGGCGCGTATACCGGCCCAGACATGGCATTCGCGCTCATCTGGACTGCCCCCTTGAGCCACGAATCTGGATGGTTCCAGAGGTAGTGGTCCACCTGCACGGCTCCGGACGAGTGGCCACCGAAGACGATGTGATCGGGGTTACCTCCAAATGCATGGATGTTGTCACGGACCCAAGCAAGTGCCTTTTCAACGTCGAGGATACTGAAGTTCTGTGACTCTTCAGGAGAGGCCTTGTTGAGTTCCGCCGAGTTCGGTGACGCATAGATGCTCTCGCGGGTGTTGACGTTGACGTATACCACACCATTTCGGGCAAAGTTAGACCCTTGAAGTTGGGGGTTGCTACTGGAACCTGTGACCATCGCACCTCCATACATATACACGAAGACCGGCAAATTTTCGCCTGTCGAGGGTGCCCAGACGTTGAGGTTGAGGCAGTTTTCATCCTGCTGGGTGTAAAGAGTGCCAGAAATAGCTTGAGGGCAAGTTGGACCATAAGAGGTCGCGATCATCGTCGAGTTAGACTTCGGTACATCTTGCGGCGCCCTCCATCGGTTTTCACCAGCTGTTGTTGCAGCAAATGGGATTCCTAGGAACACCGAGTTGCAACTCGCGTCATGGTACCCCTTGACGAGACCTTGAGATGTAAGGGCGTGAGGCGCAGATTGAGTTGAGTTGCTGCAAGCGCTTGCCAGAACTGAGGGCAACACGCCGGAGAGCACCATGGCAAGGGCTGCAGCTGATGGCGACATGTCATTGAGTTGCATGTTGTGTCGATCAATACCTCCAAGATGCAGAGAAGGCGGAAACCATGTTGATGGGATGGGGTTTCTGAAAGAACAGGAGATGGACTTTCAAGACCGAGTTCTTCAGGGCGTCTTCAGAGTGGATATTCATTGCAAAATACGACCTCAAGGCCTTGTCAACCCCACTGAAGACCGTTCTGGATTAGCCCATTGCGACGGAATCTCGGTGATGTTGCAGCGATGACCCAGGGAATCAGCCCCAGGCTCATTTATGCTTCTTTTGAAAGTTTTGATGATCCTCTCATCCCCAGATGTTGATTCTCTCATGTACCGAAAAAGCAACTCTCAATAGGGCTGATGATGGCAAGTTGCAGAATTTAAGCATCCTCACATTCAACGTGATTGAGGGGGCAGGGGGGGACGACGGGGTTACGTAAATAACCATAAGCACCGCCAGCAAACCCCCTGGCATAGCGGATAATTTGCCAAAAAGGGGAGATGGCTGGGGGCAAGGCAGTGGAGAAGGACACGACCGAGTTGAGGTCTTGAAAATATTCGCAGCTCATAGACTTAGTAGCTCTGTCTCGCTGGTTCTTCTCGAGCAGCGAAGCTTTTCTCACTACGCGCTCTGCTTTTGCGCCGAGTGCCTACTGGTTTCTCATTATGTTGGAAAGACAGTGACTACAACTCGTCTTTCTCGTTCCTGGACGGATCAAAAGTCTTCTTCTTCGTCATGCCAGCCAGAATATCGACAATCAAGTCAGCGGCAGCGACGGAAGTTGTCTCGGCCACAGAGTCATACGGCGGGCTGACTTCAACGACATCAGCACCGACCAGATTGAGACCCTCAAGACCCTTGAGGAATCTCTTGAGCTCTCTCGTGGTCCAACCGCCCGACTCTGGCGTTCCAGTAGCTGGAGCGATGCTCGGGTCCAGGACTTTGGCGTTATTAGACAAACATTCTTAATGGGGGGTGGCACCAACTTACCATCAATGTCGATGGAAAGATACGCCGGCGTGTTACCAACTGCGTCTCTGACTTTCTTGACGATACCATTCATGCCAATATCGTCAATCTCATGTGCTTCAATTATGGTGAATCCGACGACATCCCTGTCGATCTCATAGTCTTTCGGGCTCTGCATTTCGTTAGATAGGGCGATAATCATTAAACCAACTCGCTACTCACAAAGAGCTTGGTCCTCAAGCCGCCATGAACACTGGTGCCCTTGCTGATGCACCCTTCTCGGCTTGCATGCCAGAAGAAGGTTCCATGGGTAATGGCGGACTGATTCGAAACGATTCCCGTGTAGCCTTCATAAGGATCCCATCTGCGCATGAGTATTGTTAGTGATTGATGATCTAAGCCGGTAGAGATTCATGGCAAGAGCCTCACGTGTCAAGGTGCGAATCGAGATGGATGACTGAGATGGGTCCATAAACGGTCTTTAGGCTGCGAAGAATTGGCAAGACTATGGAGTGATCGCCTCCAAGGCTGATGATGCGGGGGTGTTCCCATTCATCTAAAATGTAGGTTAGCGGCTGTGACTCTGCTTGCCTATTTTCGCCAACATAAGTACTCCGTAGACTTACTCTGATCGGTGGTCGGATGGTAGAGAATCTGTCGATACGCCTGTTCCATCTGCTTGAACGCATGGCTGGCATCAAAGGGGGTGATGGGCACGTCTCCACAGTCGATCTTTCACCACCGTATCGTGTTAGTGATTACATGATCCATGGGGATGTTCACTCGGATAAGCTCTCACAATCTCCAGCCCCTGTTCGTAAGGGTCAACCTCCCACACGGTGTTGTAACTACGCCCTTTCTTCTCCCTGGACGACCCAGCCCGAATACCTCTCGGGCCAAAGCGGGCTCCTGGACGGTAGGAAGTAGAGGTGTCATAAGGGAATCCCAGAACGGCAATGTCAAGAGGCTGGGCTTATGGTCAGATGAATCTTCATATGGCTTTCAGACTGCAGGGGGCTTTACCTTATTATGCGACTCCGCTAAACAACGTTGCCATTCCAAGTGCGCAAATGTCACAGGCTGAGAGAACGGCAGGTCTTTGTCCAGATCTGGGAGGAAGCTTAGCTTGGAATCTTCAATTCGATCGCCGAGACAACTGAACAAACGTACCTTCTAGGGGATATTGATAGTTTGGACCAACATTCAGGCCAGCTGCAAGGTCAGCACCCGCGCAGAGTAGGATTGCATCTGCAACACGCATGTTCAAAGTGAGTATTGGTTTTCTTGGCTTGGGTGTTTCGCAATCGATCTGGCTTTGTTAGGTGACATTTTTGTATGATGTCCATCGTATGATTTGCTTAAATAATACCCGACAAGACGTGCATGTTGAGATGACGATCAAAGTGAGGAGAACCAACGCCGATTGGAGGCCGATAGGTTGAAGCCTTGATGCACCTATCAGACGGTTGGAGTTAATCAAGAGGCAAGAGACTCCGACGGCTCCAACGGTCAGGAATAGGGCCCCCACATCGGTCAAGCCGGCTCCTGGAAGTCGACTCCGATATCTTTGGAAATGTTTCACGCGCTATCATGGGCTAAGGCGCGCCTTTAGATAAGAGGTTGGCTTATCTCTTTGAACTAGACAAATGAGTCGCGAATATCTTCAAAGTATTGATGAGTACGACATCTACATGGCAAGTATAAATGCAGATGGGAGGTAACATGTCAAGTTGCTTGGGGGTAGTTTGAGACTCAAGGTGAAGCTTTTCGGGAAAGCTTGTTCAATGAGCCCTATCAACATCCCTGTTTCCGAACTTCTGCCTCATTGACTCCTCGACCCGTCGCATTTTCGTTGTTGCGAACATCTGCAAGCAAATATGATGAAAATAAAGACAGAAGGCGACAGCGACAACAAGGTCAGCGGCCACGTTGCGGCGTCGTCCCACCCGGAATCCATCGAAGCTACGGAAACTGCAGAGCTGTCAACCAAGCGCGGTCTATCTGCCCGACATGCACAATTCATCGCTCTTGGTGGAACCATTGGCACCGGCCTTTTCGTCGGTTCCGGCAGCACCCTCGCCCGCGGCGGACCGGCCTTCCTCGTTGGCAGCTACGTCGTGATGTCAGCTCTGATCTACTTGATCTTGACTGCAGTCATCGAAATCTCGACGTATCTTCCGCTGCCAGGCGGGACCATGAACTACTACGGCAGCCGCTACGTATCGCGAAGTCTTGGTTTCATGATGGGATGGCTCTACTTCTACTCTTTTGCCATCTTTGTCCCCTTCGAGCTCACGGCATCAGCCTTGGTCATCGAATACTGGCATCCGAACGTTAATAATGCCGTCTGGATCACGATCATGTTGGTAATGGTCGTCGGTCTCAATCTTCTACCCGTCAAATTCTACGGCGAAACGGAGTTTTGGTTCGCTGGACTGAAGGTTCTGACCATTGTCGGCCTGCTGATCCTCTCAATCGTTCTGTTCTTCGGAGGTGGTCCAACCCATGAGCGCCTCTATTTCCGATACTGGAATGACCCCGGCGCTACCAAGGAGCTGATCGTCTCAGGCGACGCAGGCAGATTCGTGGCCGCCTTGTCGACTCTCCTCAGCAGCGTTCTTCCATTCACCTTTTCGCCCGAAATGGTTGTTGTAACCGCCGGAGAGGTCCAGTCTCCTCGCAGGAACCTGCCGAAAATTGCCCGCAACTTCTTCTGGCGATTGATTGTCTTTTACATTGGCGGAACGATTGCTATTTCCGTCATCTGCCCCTCCAACGCACCGGCACTCACCAGCGGAAGCTCTGGAGCTGCGGCCTCGCCATGGGTTGTAGGAATCAAGAACGCGGGAATCAAGGGACTCGACAGCGTGATCAACGCCGTCGTCGTTACGGCTGCCTGGTCCGCCGGCAACTCGTTCCTCTACTTGGCAAGCCGATCTCTGTACTCAATGGCCTGTGAAGGTAGCGCTCCACGGATCTTCAAGCGGTGCACCAAGCAAGGAGTTCCCATCTACGCCGTCATTGCCAGCTCGTTGTTCTCACTCTTGGCTTACATGAACGTCAACTCGAACGCGGCAGACGTGTTCAACTGGCTTCTGAATCTTGTCAACACTGGAGGCTTCATTTCATGGGTCTGCTGCGGTATCATCTACATCCGCTTCCGCAAAGCCTGCGACGTTCAAAACTTGCCGAAATCAGCTCTTGTTGCACGATCATTTTTGCAGCCTGTTGGATCATACATCTCGCTGTTCATTTTCGGACTTCTATGTTTGCTCAACGGCTTTACTGTCTTTTTCCCATCCCGCTGGTCCGTGGCCGACTTCTTGTCTGCGTACATTGGGCTGCCATTGTTTGTTGTCATCTACTTTGTTCACCGATTCTTGCATCGCTCCGATTCCTGGGCGATCTCCTCCGACGAGGTTGATCTCAAGACTGGTTTGGCCGAATTAGAGGCAGAGGAGGCTTTGGAAGAACCTAAAGAAGGGTTTCGGGCGCGCCTCAAGCGCCATGCAGGCAGATCGTCTTAGAGGGAGATTTAAGCGCATGAATGATAGGGCATCGCAGTCTCCTGCCTGGATCTATGAGAAGACTGATACGGCCTAAAGACCTGGCAATGCGTATGGCTTACTTCATCAAATAATTGATAATCTCAGATAAAGTATGAATAATATTAGACAAGTTTCTCGGCTTCGGTACCTACCTTAGAGGCGAAGTCATCCTTTTCTCACCTCTCTTAACCTAGAAGTCCTACTCAACTACCCATCATAATGCGACAGGCTAGAGTTCTCATAGTGGGCTGCGGCTCTGTGGGAACCATGTGCGCGTACGCACGTCAGAACTCCGGAGACGCTGAGGTCACTGCAATACTGCGGTCCAACTATGATCTAGTCCACGCCCAAGGCTTTCACATTCGAAGCATCGACCACGGGGAAACTAATAGTTGGAGACCTCATCACAGTGAGTTCTTTGCCGGTTCATTCCCCTCGCAAGTGTAATGATATTGAAGTGATACAGTGGAAAGATCCCTCGAAGACACACTCAAGCATGGGCCTTTCGACTTTGTCTTGGTGGCCATGAAGAACTTGCCCGATGTGTACTCGATCCCGAACATCATTGGCCCAGCCATTACAGCCCAGACATCAATCATTCTCGTCCAGAATGGCATTGACATTGAGCGGCCATTCCTTGAAGCTTTTCCAACCAACATCTTACTATAAGGCGTCACACTGATAGAGTGCGAACTTAACGGTCGTGAGATGTTGCACAATGATCCAGACATTCTTCAGCTTGCGTACTGGCCGAACCCCAAGTTTACCGACGAGGATCAGAGCAACGCGTGCTCCACATTTGCTCAAATGTACAATAATGGTGGCGCCAAATGCAGTGTTCAGAAGGATATTTCTTGGTTTCGATGGCGGAAGCTCATCTGGAACGCTTCTTTCAACACTGTCTGTGCCATAACAGGCTTTGACTCTGGCGCCATTCAGGATGCTGGTGGTTTGGACATCCTGGTCCGCCCGGCCATGAGAGATGTTGTGGCAGTTGCTCAAGCAGCGGGTCATGTCTTCCCTGACGAGATACCGGATAACATCGTGGAATTCACGCCCAAAGAAGCTCGGTTGAAGCCAAGTATGCAGATTGATGCAGTGAGGCAGAAGCTCATGGAGATCGAAGTAATATTGGGGAATCCTATCAGAACCGCAAAGAAGCTTGGCGTACCGGTTCCAACCTTGGTATATCTGTACGCTCTTTTGCAAACTAAGCAATGGGCTTTTTTGAATTTGGGAAAGTGATTCTTATTCCAATCATTGTTGATGTACTAGTGAGAAGTTATTTACAATTGAAGTCGCTTTTCTCCATCTCCATGCCGTCAGTAAGCACACGTAATTGGCCTCCTAGCGGCGGATGTGGACTCTCATGTTGCCGTTGCCCCAAGCGTTGTTCTGTCCGAAGACGAGACTGCCACGGGTGCAAGCATCCATGATCTGGCCAGCCGACCGGGCAACGTTGCCACACAGACTGGAGGTGTCCTTGGGAGGGTTGCCGCCGGTAGCAACACCGGCGATCTGAGCCTGGCCACGGTGGCAGAAGACAGTGGCGCTGACGACTGCTTTGCACTGGACATTGGCGCGAGCAGCGATGAAGTCGATGCACCAAACGGCGTCGGCAACCTATGTTGGGCAATGAATGTCAGTAGATGCGCGCACGATGATATATGCTGCGATGGGCCCCAAAACTTCTCGTGATAGGGTGACCAAAGAACAGTTCAGGGTATCTTACAGAAGCAGCGTTGTCGTTGTCGTTGAAAGTGCAGCTGACATCCTGCTGACGCTTCTCAAGGCCATCTAGACAGTAATAAGTGAGCACTCTGTCTGTGTTGTGTAACAAGTCAAGCCTGTATCACGAACCACTTGAAGTCTGGTTGAATGCGAGAGCCATGGCCTCCTCGGGAGAAGGATGTTGTCCGTTGGGGTTGGCAATGATATCCTCGGCCCACTTCTCGAAGGAGAAGGGAACATTCTGCTCGCTAGCCTCGGCGGTCGGGGCGGCGGCAATGAGAGGGAGAAGGGCCAGAAGGCCGGCAGCACGGATGAAGTTAACCATTTTGTGAGAGAAAGATGTTGTTCGAGGTTGTTCGAGAGAAGATGAGTCGAGGCGATGATCTAAAGAGGAAACACACAGCTGGGTGTCTGGCATGGAGCTATTTATACGCGTTGAGATGCCATCGTTGATGTGCCTCTGGAAATCACTCAGGAGGACATTGGTCGATAGAATAACACGCTTGCCACATCTGGAAGTTCTCTGAACATTCAGAGTCGCCCCGCTGTTGAAGGATGTAGAGTTTGCGAAGAAGGCTGGCTCAGGTACAAGGAATTGAATCCTCATGATGGGGCTGATTTCGCCTCGAATTGTTAGCTGTGTATCCAGTCTAAGGTCAGTACACATATGCACAGCTTAGTCTCTTGGCCAGACTACTCCAATGCAACCTCACTCTCACTGTCAATGAGTCCGTGTCAGCAGGTTGAGGAGTTCACATCAATATGAAAACCGAAACCAGGTAAGGTCTTAGACTTTTACATTGACGACCTTTGATCTCTGCCAGATATTCGAGTAGCTGCACGACACCTTTCGCGGTCCCGAAGTCTGCCGAGATCTGATTTATCACAATGAGTTCTCTGCGAAACAGGAAGTCTTCGTTTCCAGCGCGGAAAGAAGGGTGCCAAGTCTCTGCTCCATCAACACCTGACGGGCCCAGTATCAAAGTAGATTCAACAATTCATCGGCAATAATGGGTGAAAGTGGCTACCCTTGGCAACTTGCCATTGTCTTGGACTTAGGGCTAGACAATAAGCAATACGAGCAATGCAACCATGGTCAACGGAGCCGGGAAGAGTCCAATTGGATATCTCGCAATTGAACGCGGGGATAATTCTTAGGCAGCCGCTTTCCGAGATCTCGGCAGGTTTCCCATAGGCTCGCTCGGGTAGCATAGATTAAGTTGAATGGGTCTCGGGACGACCCAGTGGCTGTGTATCAGCGCTTGTTCGAATAAGCAGGTCTAAGGCGGGGAATTGGCTCTTAGAGGGATAGGGTGAGAGGACCCGCTGAGACGGCCCGAAGCGTTTTGCCTTTTGAAGTTGTTCCCCTGGATTCTGACCGTGAGGGACCCTCGACATTGGCACGGATGAAATGAAGAAGAGAGTTGGCCATCTAGCAATTCAACACATACAGCAATTGATCGAGTGAGGACGTCGGTGGTTGCACAAGGCAATGCGCATCTGAACGGCACGCATGGGCAGGAACAGTGGAGCTTGCCTCTGGCGCGAGCTATGTGTATTCATCTTCCCATCATATCAAATTTCATTGTTTGAGTCCGCAAACTTCAACTTCATAAAACGCCGCTCAGAACGTCGCTGTCTACCTGAATTATAGGATCGCAGCTGTTCTTCGGCCAGCAATTCCCGTTGTATTCCTCTGCCGTGCTGAGGTTTCGATCAAAAACCGCTGCAACGCAATCATCCGACTTTGAGTACCGATTATACGATGCACAAGCTTTAAGGCAATCCAAATATGAGTAGACCTTAATCGCGAGCAAATCATTGGCTTCCCCCTTCCCATAGTTTTTGTTGCAATGAATGTCAAATGGCACCTTCTTATCGGACAGTTCAATCACCACTGATTTGCCACTTTTTTCTGGACAGGGAATGTCGAGGATCCTTAGTGTTGACACGTTTATTGGGGTTCCAGAGGCCTCAGGGATTGTTTCGGTTATCGTTGTGATAATGACTGTAGATATGGCAGCCAAAGTCGCATCTCTGTTACTGGACCATTAGATATCTCAAATATCAAGGATGGAAAAGCGAATTGTATGGGGGTTATACTTTCTCGCTTTCCTAACAGCCAGTGTACCACCCACCCCGCCGCCCACAGCTGCTAACACCACAGCCATGGCCAGCAAAACACTGAGAATAAAAGTCGCCGTCCTCAATCCACAGACTACACGTTCTTTGGCTGGAGCTTCCAGGCTGTTGGGGTCCGAAATATGCTGTTTCGGTTGATCAGACGCAATAGCCAGCTGTTTAGGGGTTTCTACAGAAATACAGGCCTCGGGGGCATCAGGAACGTAAGCCTCGGGGCTTGTAGAGTCCATGATGTCATTTTGTCCCCCGACACGAAGGAATGCGTAAAACCTCAAGCCCGTTGTCATAAGAGAGGATGGGAGTAGAACCGGATGATCGCAAAAGAGAACCGACGGAAGAACGAGGAGGGATGGAATCGATGGAATCGAACAGTCAAATATTGAGCCAAGAGTATGTAATGCAATATAGGTTGAAATGGCATAGTCCTTCACACAGGTACTGACTAGTCCCCATTTCTCGTCGCTCGAAGAGCTGAGAACAAGCAAGAATTGGAAGATTCATAGATTTTGGAACATTGCCGACCCTTTAGGAAGCCTGGTGCTCACTTTTACTGTTTACAGTCCGAACTGTTCTTATGTGCGACTACATGTACGCTTTGCGCGTTGACTGGACCCGAATGCAGCAGCTGTACTACATTGCTTCTCTAGAGAAACACAAATACCTGGAGTTAAGAAAGAGTCTTGCACATGTCTGGCTGTGCCAAGTATGAGAATAAAGCTGGTTGGACTTGGATGCCATGGCCAAACTTCACGGGGTATGGGCTTTTGTGCGCGTAAGCCTTTCGTCCGCTGCAAATGTGTCAGACCATTTTGCGTCAGATTCGTCTATCAAATCCAATGAAATTAAGCGTTTGAAATACAATTTGTACAACCTAGCACCCCAATGGTCTCGCAGAACTTACAAAGTCGAGGGTGCAACACGAAGCTGATGCCAAGATAGCGGGTCAAGTCTGATGTACTACCTTACTACATGTTGTACCCCAAATGATTGTTGTGAGAGGTAAAGTCAGCACCATTCATTGGAACATGGACTAAAGGGATTTATTGTGATGAAAGTAAATGACTCTGAGACCTGTTTAATCCTGAGAACATAAAGTACAAAGATGCGTCCATGTTGATTCATTTCAGCTGTTATCGACATCAAGATGTTGGTCATGAAGCAGAGACCAAGAAGCCAATGAACGTAAATTAGACTGACGATGGAAGTCAAGGATAAGTCTGAGGTATCGTTAAGAGAGGATATGCCTCTATCAAAGCCAGCTCATACTCATAGTCCGTCTGACACTTTATCTAGATACATGGGGTCTGGTATATCTAAACGAGGGTTGCCTTCCGAGGTAGCCTCTGAGCGTGGGCCCAGAAGAGTCGCTTGCTGACTACTGATGCTTGTATGAAAGTTTCATTGGTGATTCCCGTGATTCTCTCCACGCTTCTAGCGACGAGCAGGCTATCTTACTCCATGTTCAAGGCTCGCTTGTTTGTAGTCGGAAGTGGGCTGGCCTGCAGATAGACTACGTGGAGAGGTGGAGTGGAAAGGGGGGTCACCACTACCATGTCAAATAGAACTTAGCTACCTCCCTATTATGTTAATCATAAGGTCACGCCCGTCACAATTAACATCAAAGCCTCGGTGTCTGACAACTTCATCGCGTTTTCGTCTGCGCTCTGGAATTGGACGGACGGCAAGTTTCATAAATAAGTCAGAGGATCAGAAATGCTTGACTGAGACTCTTAAGGCTATCGGCTCTATGGCATCAAACTCAACTAATGCCCGTTGATTATACATGTTATGGCAGTCCCGCCTCCTGAGTAAGTACACTTAGTCTAACTAGAAGCAGTGCCTCGCCGCTCAAATGCAGTGATTATAATATTCACGAGAGAAGGGGACTAGATGCTCAATCCAGGATGCCGCCCACAGCAGAGTTGTCAGAAATAGACCGGGGACTAGTCGCGTTTTTGAGCCAACAATTCCCATTGTTTGGGCCGACATTTCCCAGATTCGCATTAAAGGTCGCCGCGACGCATGTTTTCGACCCTGAGTTGCGATTATATGATGCACAAGCCCTGAGGCAGTCCAAATACGAGTAGACCACAACTGCAAGGATGTCTAGAGCCCCCTTTGACCCGAAGCTCATGCCACAATGCATGGCAAATTGGGCAGTACCGTCAGAGAGTTGTATTGTTCTCGTTTCACCCTCCATGGCTGGGCAGGGAAGCTGGATTTTTCCTTGGGTTGGAACTACTATCGGGCTATCGCTGTCCGTGGATGCAGGCACCAGCGCAGTGACTGTGGTCGTGACAACTGTAGTAGGCGATACTACGGACGACATCGCATCGCTATGAAATAACCATTAGAAATTTGCGGCGGAAGGAAAGAATTGGCATTGGATCGTACTCTCTTGCTTTTTGGACTGCTAGTGAACCCCCAACACCACCACCGACAGCGGCTATCACTACCACTGCTGCCAGCAAAACACTGAGAATAAATGTCACTGGTCTCAATCCGCAGATCGTGCGTTCTTTTTTGACGGGAATCGATGAATACGTTTCAGGTGTTGTCGGCGCATAGTAGGCTGATTCATGTTGCCGCGGTTGTTCTGGAACTACTTGCTTGTGAGATACATGAGGGACATACGTCTCGGGGCCGGTCGAATCCATCATAAATCAGGGCTTTTTAGCTCAAAACGAAGGAAATTCATGGATTTCGTCCTCGAGAACCTCATTCCAAAGAGAAGAGAAGAGAAAGAAGACACAAAACATGGGCACATTGGGCAAATTGGTACCACTGAAACAGCGAGGGACGGCTTATGTAGTATCTTACTCACTTCCAAGGAGACGCACAGGATTCTGAAGGATCCATTCTCATTGGTACTCTATCGAGATTTGTGGAAGTCGAAGATCAGGGATCCAACCAGAGCTGCGCACATGTCTCACTGAGCCGCGAGGATCAAGCAGGCTGATATGAGGCGCAGAAATTGTGCGACACACCATAATGGCGTCTCCCGTATCTATTCGTCCGTTTGGCGGCAGGTGAGACTCGGTTGCATCAATGTCATCAATCTGAACCAATCGTTCTGATTTGGGGGCCAAAGGTCCGACGTGAAGCTGACGCCCAGAGTTCGTTGGAATTAAACATACTATGGTATCGGGCCAAAGTTCTTTACCCCTGTCAAGTACCTGTGGGCCGCATCAATGCTTCCACCATACTGAATTGGGCCTAGCTCACATTGCAGTACCTCTGTGCCCAGCTGGCTATTTTCCCCTCACCAACTTACCCTCATCATCATCAATATGGAGCGTCGGCCAAAGAATATCCATACTAAGCACTTAACTGAACTCGACCGTATACGAATACGTACACTTTACGAAGACGCTCATCTCGGCCCAACTGAAATTGCTAAGCAAACAGGCTTTACAGTTGGGCAAATTAAGCATGCTACTCGAGCTGAATCGGCTGCTGTAAAGCCTCGCTCAGGACGCCCGCGAGAGCTTACTGCCCAACAAGAAGCTGAGCTTGTTGAGTACGTCACCTCCTACAAGCAGGGCCGCCAGGCCACCTTTCTTGAGCTTTCCAATCTGCTGTTTAATGCTGTCTTTGGAGTCTATGCCATCCGCTCAACCCTCCGTCGCTTAGGATTCAACCGGCGAGTCGCTCGCAAGAAACCGCCAATTACAGAGGCAAATCGAATCAAGCGCCTAGCCTGGGCTCAAGACCATGTGAACTGGACGACCGAGCAGTGGAGATCGATACTCTGGACGGACGAGACTTGGGTAACCGGCGGGCAACATCGGAAGCAGTACATCACTCACCGGCAGGGAGAAGAATAGGACCCAACTTGTATTATCGAGAAGCATCAACGCAAGCAGGGCTGGATGTTCTGGGGCTGCTTCTCGGGTGGCCGAAAGGGGCCCGGAGTAGTCTGGGAGAAGGAATCGGGCCAAATAACCGCTGAGAGCTACCAGCAACGGACTATTCCTATCATCCACGGTTGGATTCAACTATGCCGCAGCCAATTTAGAGACAGCCTTATCCTTATACAAGATGGCGCTCCAAGTCACTCAGCCGCAGGAACTCTAGAGAATCTTAACGAGAGGGGCGTACAAGTCATCCCTTGGCCGCCTTATTCACCTGACCTCAATCCAATTGAGATGTGTTGGAACTGGATGAAGGACTATATTGAGGATAAATATGGCTATATTGAGAAGCCTACTGCTAACCAGCTGCGGCCGTGGGTTAAAGAGACTTAGGATGCTTTACCAGACTACTACCTATATGACTTACTAGCCTCAATGCAAGACCGCTGTAAGGCAGTGATCCAGGCTGATGGTCTACATACCAGATATTAGGCAATTGTATGGGCAGATTATGTCTGCTGATTATGTCAGCCATATTGTGTGGGTGGATCGATATGTGGGCTGGTACATAGGGGGGGTAAAAAACTTACCCCTAACACCATAGTAAGGGTGATCGAATGCTTGGTGTCCCACAGTTACTTACTTAGCTTAATAGGGTACTTGAAGCGAAGTCTTCTCGATGAACTCTTGCAGAATGTTTCGTTGAGCTTCTGACAGGGGCGGTTCTAGTCCTTTGGTTCCGACTTCAAAACTGCCCATGGCCTCGGGCATCCGAGTCGTAACGAGTTCTCTCTGCAGCTTCTCGCATTGCAGGTGGTCTCTGAAGTTTTTCTCACTTTTGAACCTGGAGTGGCCCGCCCTCCTTCGGAACAACGTAGCTTCCCACGAAAGTGAACATGTTTGAAATATAATACCGTTCCAACCCAACAGGGCTGCGGTTTGCGGGCAAACGACTCGAGACCCATGTCTGCCAAGTCCACTTACAGTGCCAGACCTAAAGATAGCCTCAGCCTCAAGGCGTATGGTGATTGTGCGTTTTGTCGTGTCGTGTGGCCATTGTAAAGCATAGCTGCTGACTTATTCGCAGTAACACTAAAATCTGATTGTTTCCTTCGGCTACGTCCGATGCTGCGCCAAGGTGCTCGTCTTTTCGTATTGAGCACGGCCGAGGTTGAGAGCCACGTCGAGCTCTGCGTCCAAGTTTTAAGTGGAAGTGAATGTCGCACAACCAAGTTTGGCTCGAGCTTTGGGTGACATTGCTCCCTTGCACATAAGATACCTGGGCAAGACCACCCGCACCGCCCCCTTGAGCCCTGTCCTTCCCTTCAACTTTGAAATAGTGAAACAACTCACGTTAATCTTTGCCGTGATAAGGAACAGCTATCGTCTTACTTGACTATGGATGTAAGATTCGTTTTTTGGCAAGTGTCCGAGATAGAGGCTACAGTAAGACCGCCTCCGGCCAAAAGTCGTGATTGTTTGCTGCATCGGGGGACCTTTGCCGTTTCGGAGACGGCTCCACTTACGTTGGTCCGGGGACGGCAGTTCGAACACGGGCCGAAAAGTTGGTCGGTCCCAAAGCTTCGAGGGTCTACTCTACGGCCGTCGATTGTACCCTATCAAACGACTCCAATCGACGTCCTGCAGCTGCTTCACGGGGCTTCGTCATCATGGGAAACAACGTTCGAAAGAGCAAGTTGCTGTGCAGTTACAGGGCCTGTAGCTGCAGTTCTTCAAGGGATCGGGTCCTCGCCTTGATGAAGCCGTTGGCAATTCTCCGACGGGTGAGGTCCCACCTCCCATTTTCTTATTGAAGTAGAGCTGACCAGGATTAAATCTCAGGTAGACACTACGCTTTGTTGCTCCCATGAGAGGATGCTCGACCATTTCTGGAGCCTTGGCATTCGGCGTCAAATAGGGCATCGGAGCTTGTATTGCTAACAGCGCAACCCAACGCCGATGCCGACTCCGATTCCCCAGGGCTCAAGTCAACAAACGGCCGTGGGCAGAAGGCTCAGCCGTCAAGATAGGATGTCAATCAATACAACAACTTGAGAGATCACACACCCTAGTAATCATCGGCAGCATCCAAAAGTCTGCCAAGAATCTTCAGTCTTGATATGTACATTCATCGTCGATGACACGTCGACTTTTCAGGCCTCTTCATCCAAGGAATGCGAGCGCCCCAGCCCTACAGCCTCGAATCATCCGACGTCCGTTATCAGCACCCCCAACCGGGAAAGCCACGCGCATCATCCCATCGCTCTTCTCTCTCACCGAACACGTCGTCCCGACCCAATCGGCATCGAAAGTACCTTACACTAGGTACATAAATCTGTCATTCCGTCTCACTGGAACGGACGTTAGCTTACCTTAGCCCGGGATGGTCTCCACTCTTTCCGCTCGCACTCGGCACGCACAGACCAGGCCTGCCCTACCTCCGACCGCCGACTCTCACGGGCTCTCAGCACTACTCAATTCTTTTCTTCTTCCACTGAGCTGAGAGATTGGAGCTCAAGGCCGGCCCCACTCCCGCACTCGCTTAATTCTAGTGTAGCCAAGCCAAGACAACCAAACAGCCAGAACCCGCGATGATCGAAGCCCAGGCGTACCAGCCAACCAGCCAAGCCTTTTCCCACCTCTGTCCATCGTCCCCTTCGTTGCTGGGTCGTGAGAAAAAGTGTCTTGCCTGGTGCGTGGTTCCAAAGGGAAGTGAAGCCTGATATGGAGGGTAGACCAAGAAACGGGAACTGAAAACTGCCTATGCCGTTTGCGCCAACCAACCAGGGGCTATGGAATCAGCCTCCTGTTTGATTTTCCGTCCACATCGACCATCATCCTCCCTTGGCAGCCTAGTCAAGCCACCCGCCCGATGCGAGATGTCTCTGCCCTCCCGTCGATGCGGATGCGAGAGAATATCTCAGGCGCTGCCATTCCCCTTCCCACGCGCCTGTCACCCGTAAGACTGGGCGTTCGTTCCCCACGTCTACGCCTCTCTTTTCCTTCCTTCTCCTCCAGTTCGTCTACATGAGCTTATTCCTGATCTCTACAAGTGTAAGAGAATGCGAGGAGAGCCCTTGTTCCTGGTATTCGGTCACTAGTGGTGACGACTTATCCCGTTCGTTCACAGTTTGGGCTCCCGCTCAGCCCAGTAGCCCGGTCTAGCGAGTAGGGCGAAATGGAGAAACCGGACTCCCTATCAAATGTCTCTCTCCCTGCAGAGAACCGTGTATATCATCTACCCTCTTCCCCGTGCTCGAAATGAAAGGTGAGATGTTTGCCTGTTGGTTCCCAAACTACCTTCGCCAGGCCCGAGCTCGAACAATCCGACTGTTTAAGACATCCCTCTAAATTCTCTGGCACGTAAACACAACGAGAGAAGAAAAGGAGCTTGACAGCCGCTTGATTCTTTACTCTCCTCGACTACTCACGCGAACCATCCTCTTCTGCTTCTACCTTACCCAAAACCGAATTTCAGTCACCGAAACGAAGAACATTACCATCCACAATGGCCGGCCTCCCGCCCCCTCTCCCGCCCTACGTCGTAATCTTCGGCCCCAAATCAAACTGCACCCTCGACATCTGCCCCCTCGAGTACAGCCTGTACAAGTACCGCCCCAACCTCGCAGTCAACATCCTCTTCCTCGCCCTCTTCGCCCTCGCCGGCGCCGTCCACGTCGTCCTCGGCATCAAGTGGCGTCAATGGTGGTTCATGGCCTTCATGCTCGCCGGCTGCCTCAGCGAGATTGTCGGCTACGTGGGCCGCATCGTCATGTACAAGAACCCGTTCGAGTTCATCGCCTTTATGCTCCAGATCGTTTTCATCACCAGCGGGCCCGTCTACTACACCGCCGCCATCTATGTTACCATTTCAAAGGCGTAAGTCATGGTTGTCTCTATGTTTTTGTTCCCTGTTTCTTGGACTCCTGTTCAGGTTTCGCGCTCGTTTGCTTTTTTACTTTACATGGTTTCTTTTCTTTTTCACCTCCCACCCCGTGAGGGCATATTGACAGCTGTCTCATCGTCGTAAACCCCCTTACTTTCTTACATAGCACGTCATTATCTAAGATCATGCGCGTCTGAGTCCCTCTTTCCCGGCCAAAAAGCAAACACAGTGGGGAGCGGCCACATATAGCGGCCACATATAGCATCACATTCATACCCAGAAACACCAAAAACTGACTCGCACAACATAGCATCGAATCCTTCGCCCCAGAGCTCTCCCGCATCCCCACAAAGTACATCTACTGGCTCTTCATCTCCTTTGACGTCTTCTGCCTCACCCTCCAAGCCGCCGGCGGCGCGCTGAGCACCACCTCCAGCGGCAGCTCCGACGTGGGCGTCGACCTCGCCATGGCCGGGCTCGTCATCCAGGTCATCGTCCTCGTTGCGTTCTGCTCGCTCTTTGCCGACTACATGATCCGCTACACGCGGTCCGACGTCGCGCGGCCGCTGACGCGTAGGGAAAAGACGTTTTTTGGGTTCCTGGCGCTGGCGATCGTGCTTATCCTCGCGCGGTGCGCGTACCGTGTCGATGAGCTGAGTGAAGGGTACTCGAATTCGGATAAGATTACGAATGAGGGGTTGTTTATTGGGTTGGAGGGAGTGTGAGTTCTTTTCCCCTGTCGAAGCTGGCGTCTGGTGTCTTCTATACTGACATGTCTTTACTTAGACTCATCATCTGTGCCGTCTTTGCGCTATGCCTTGGACACCCTGGGCTTCTGTTCGGCAAGCCCAAGGTTTCGAATGATGTGAGAAAGCAGTCGAGTGTAGAGAGCGGAACCGAAAGTGCCGCGGCGGAGGTGGAGAAAAAGTGATTGAGATACCATTCTGCAGAGCGGGACTCGAATTCGCAGTGTGTTTTCTCTCTTCATTTATGTACACGGTTTTGAGCAGACATCGAAGCGTAACTCTGTTGCTCTCATCTTGGTCAGGTCCCGGTTTCCTTGAGCATTTAGAAGCGATATCAGTATGACATGTAACCATAGACACGGCGATTAACGACATTGAAGAACATTCAAAACATCTCAACCAAGTTCGGCTAATGATCTGCCCGGACTTACTTCTGAATTGAAGATGACTTAAGCCCAGAGATCTACTCACCAACACTCTTCAGTGCCTTCCCACAAACGCTGTGAGACTACAATGTCAACGGCATAATGAGATCCCATCAACGAATGTAAGCGCTTTCGCCTTTGCGAAGTCTCGAGGTGCTATACCAACTGCCTGATTGAAGGTGACGTCGTGCTACATAGTTCGCGCTGTCGGGCCGGCTCGCTTCTGCTACTTAAGAGCTGCTGGTTTAAGTCATCCATCGATGTGGTGTCATGGATTCCAGAGCCTTAGGCTCCAAGTGCGTTTGGTGTGATCACCTTCATGATGGTCTCTGGTATCAAGAGCCGGCTTCGTTATTATTGACTCTACAGGTGATTGCATTTTGTTTCCCATCGGTCATGCTCAGGCAGGATAAAAGCCCCCCCCCACCCCCCGTACAATCTCGTCATGACTGACTTATTCACACAAGAATAGGACGTGAAAGAAAATCGTTAGCGAGTATGGATACCTTAGTAAATGGTCTGGTCTGCCTCAAATCTGAAAGTACCGAATCTTTGCGACGCCAGTAGTTCTATCGCCATCTGGATATCAACTAAATGCATTATTGACAAGGGGGGGCTGTCCTTGTCGCTATGGGATGAACAGAATCGAAGGCGGAATCGCTGTCTAGGAATCACTCTTTTATCCTCCAAGTGAACATCATCCAGAACCTCCTTTTAGGAAGGAGATGCTCAGGCTTAAGTCCCTTGGCTTCCTTGAGCCGACACTACCACCCCATTCATTTCAGAAAAGGCGCCGGCAGTCAAACCGGATCTATCTTTTCGTCGTCGATGAGTAGGAATTGGCGAGTTATTATCTTGAAATTGCTGCTGTCTCAGTTATCAGAGCTTGAGATTCTTGCGGGGGAGCTTTCAATTGCACACCAACCTCATGTACTACGTTGACCACATGTTGTCAACAACACCACGCATGGCAGCTATCTATGCCTTGCAACAGGTAAACTTCTGTACAAAAAATGAGACGAACTCACATCCCCTGAGACTGTGTGCTAGTTCACAAGTGCCGGATGTCACCGATGAAAACACCGCTCCGGGCAAATAGGCCTGATGCGGCTTGAAAAGGCTCGTGTTTCCCGTTCTCTTCGTTCTCTTCAAGCTGTCCAATCGGTCCAAGGTTTTGCGAAGCTCTTGAAGCTCCATGGAGTTCAAGGAGTTCTGACGATCATATTTGCGTTAGTGTAGGATAATTCAGCTCACAGAGCTCTACTAAGACATGTTGTCGAAGGTGCTACTTTCCGTCAAAAGGAAGATATTCATCCGAACACATCCTCCGTCAGTTTTCCTGGCGTACTCTGTATGTAAATCTGCCAGAGAGTGACTGGAAGCTAGATGAGTATGATCGCTAGCTAGACACTATAAGGTAAGTGGAGGTTCTTCAGCTGTACCTTTTAATCAATTACTACCATAGCTCTCCCAAGAGTCGGGTACAGTCTCGGGTCCTGAAAAGGATAAGTATAGAGACGGACAATAAAAACATGACCGGCAATCTATAATGTGTCTTGGCAGAGAAGGAATGGCAGAACAAAAAAGCTGAGGGGAAGGCAATTCTCCAAGGCTATAGAATACAGACCCCTCGCTATCCGTTGCAAAAACCGACCCGGTACTTTAAATACATACATCTTCGTTGTCGAACCCCCTCTTCGTTGACCATCCGTCTCCGAAGATTCTGGAAACGGACTCTGAGTTTCTACACCTCGTCTGTCAGCATCTTTTCTTTAAGCGAAAGGTGAAACGGATCACTTGCAGGCGGGAGAGCAGACATCTTCACCAAAACGCCAAAAAGTAAATAAGTACTCTAGGAACAGTTAGTAGCCGTAAAGCATGCTTCAGACCTATTCGACACCTCATTCTATATAGTCTCCCATACTTCTGGCCAAGTTTCCGATGAAAAGTACTTCTACCTATGGGACAACCCCCAGCCAGCTCGAATCCCTTTCTTGGAGAACATAACGTTTCTGCCACTGAGAAGCGCAACGGTTCTGCATACCTCAATCCATCAGTAAACGGCCCATTAACTATCGCCCGCACACTTGCGGCTCTTACTGAACGTCAATAAGATGTGTTCAGCTCCAACCTTGCCTTCAATAGCCATACAGTCTTGCTAACCCCTCTAGGCACCTTGAATGACCTTTCCTCGCGACATTATCGGTTTTGTTTTCTACAATGCCTATCCCTTTAACTTTGATACCGGTCAACTGACGATAAGTCGTCTCCGACAAAAAGGGGAGTGAGGGGCCGTGATGCCATGGGAAGGAATATCCACCCTCGGTAATAGAGCCATGTAGGACTCTTAGAGCTAGCTCTCTCAGTCTCGTCACACCAATCTTGGTGATTGATATCTTACCATTTTCTACCGTCCCTTATAAAAGCGTGATAGGCGGGGGGCAGCGAACAGGAGCTGGCCCGGATAGACGCACCCGAACTTCAGGTCGATCTCTTGGAGGCCGGGGACCTGGCACGTAAGGTTCTTGCAAAAAGTCGGAAGCGCGCTATTTTAAGAAACTAAATATACCAAAAAGAAAGATCGCCACTTTTACCATCTAGCATCTACTGCATTGGTATTCATACTGGAATAGATACTAGGAAAAGCTTGTGAAGAGACGGTATCTAGACAGAAGACCTTAGCTCCTACCTTAAACCCGTAACGAGCCTCGGTAGCGTTGCACATGCGGACTTGCACCCATGACCATTTCCGGCCGGTCGGTGATCCCATCGAAGTGAGACATATCTGAGAACATCGTGGCGTGGATAAATCTTGAATTAGCGCGTCGCAACAACCCAATTTATACCTCTATCAAAATACCTGCCTGGACCCTCGGTGCAAGGAAGATTATAGCTACGCAGCAGCTAGCTCGGCTCCGCTGGATGGTGTGGACTGCCGCCGCGCTCCAGGCCAATGTTGTCTGGTTCTGTCAAAGGTTGCTGATTCACATGACAAGATGTTGCTTCGTTCTCCCAACGGCCTACTAAGACAAAGCACATATACCTCTAGCTCAGAGGACAGCAAACATGCGGAACACGATCTGGCTTAACCCTACTGGCATACCCGATAGCAAAGCCCCCCGCTTGCCAAAAGGGGTATCGGCGGCCAAGAACTCTGCATTGATGTATCTACTGCCAGACGTACCCGTTCCTAAAGACGAAGCTTCCCCGGCTACCCAGACTCCTCATGCAAATGATCCAACATACCACAGACTCAAGGCCAGTCCACTCACAAATAGAACATGACGAAATCCAGTCAAACGCTTGAAATTGGTACTACTCCATTCATTTTGGCCTAACCTATTCTACCAACCACCACGTCAATCGCGCCGAGCCAAGTGCGCCGATCCCCGAGAAAAAGGGACCTGGCCCACCCAGCCCCGTGTCCGCTCCGACCACGGCCCCGCTTTGTTTTCGGATAGCCCCGCTCCCACAGACCCCGCCGCTCCCCCTCACTTCCGTCCCCCGCACCGTTTCGCCCCGTCACTAGCTCAACCTCCTAACACCGACGTACCGAAAATCACCTCACGGTTGCCCATGTCTCACAAGTAACATCCAACATCGTTTTATCTTCTCATCACAGCCAAGCAATAGAAACATGTCATCAATGACGCGACGCCACTTTTCAAAGACTAGACAAAATTTTTTTTAGTTTGGCTTCGCCGGCATTTCAGCTCTAGCTCTAGCTCTAGCTTCCAACAACAAAATCAAAGCGCCCACAACGCCGTTTTCCTCATGGCTGTAGATCTGCCAGCTTCCAACGTGAAGCAAAAAGCTGATAGCCCATATGATATGCGTCTCAGCTCAGGGGCAAAAAGTAACCATCCTTTCCATCATGAGATGCGTACAAGTTGCCCAGCGATTAACTCTCTGACAATAATCAAAACTTTCCTCCGTACCAAGGGGAACTGATCTCGCCATGGGATATATATTCCAATCCCACTCCAGGTAGATATCAAGTCCCCCTCCCATCCCATCTCCTTCTCTGAACCATGATAATGGCGCAGTAATATCATCAACCCGTATGCTGCGACGAAACATCATGCAAACAAAGCAAAAACAAAAAAATAATTCCGACGCAAGACGCGGTCTCGACGATGAGTCGAACCGAACGATGCAATGCCAGTTTCCCAAAACAAAACGCCTTTTCCCACTCCCAAACCCAGACATATAGATCCCCGACGGCGGCCGTCATGACGAAGTAGAAACGGAAGACGACGGACCCCTCGCCAGACTAAGCAGGCTGCTCACGATACCACCCGAAACAGCACTCGTCGGCTCCTCGTCGTCGTTGTTACCCCGGCCGGCTTTGAGGTCATCCAGCTCCAGACGCGGCAGCACGCCGACCACGCTCCGAGGTTCCTTCTCTTCCTGCACCTGTTGCGTCGGCGTTGCTGATTCGGCCTCGTCAGTTTCCTGCTCTTGCTCTGGCTCGGTCTCCTCGACGACCTCCTCGGCCTCGTTCTCGGGAGGACCATCGCGGCTTGACGGCGGCTGCACCATGACCCTCGGCAGGACCCTCTCCGTCGTCTGCGTCTGCGTCTTCGACTCCTGCTGTTGTTGCTGCTGTCCCGGCCGCGGCTTCACCTGTAGCTTATCAAGAGGCACGTTCTCCTGCCCCGTCTGGAGCTTGTAATTCGCGAGTCCGAGTTTCAGTCGAAGGATCCGAGCTTTCTGTATAATTGAAACACCAAAGTCAGCAATCGTGTCTTCGAAACACCGACCCAAGGTACTATTCAAGTACCGCAATGGGAGAAATCAGTCGTACCTGTCGCGCCTCCTCGCGGGTCAACAACCTCCTCGGCCTCGGCGGCGGCAGGGTCCTAGCCTGCTCTGCATCGGGCTCGGTGAGGATGGTGGTGTTTTGAGACGTGTCCATGGCAGAGGTGTCGAACACGGCCGACGTGTCGGGGGACGCGGAGCGGGTTCGCGGCGTCCCGTGCCGCGACTCTTCCTGTCGTTCTGGCAGTTCATCCTCGCCCTGCATCTCTGGTTCTGGTTGTTGTTCGCTGTGCTGTTTCTGCTCTTCTAGTTGTTCGTTCTGACTCTGTCGATAGTACGCGTATCAGTACATCAATTCCAACGTATACCTGTCAATTGACTAAATTTTCTTTTTTGGAGATATCTTCTCACCTCCATAGCGTCGGGCTCAACGTCCATCTCCATCTCCGTCTGTGCGGCCGCGGATGCAGAGGCAATAGCTGGTGATGAAGTAGCTTCAGGTGCCAATGCAAGTTCTCGTGCTGGTGCAGGTGCAACAGATACGAGGGGTGCGGCGGCGGTAGTAGCATCGGCATCAGTAGCAGCAGCAGCAGAGGCGGGTTCCTGGCAATGCTTCTTCTTGGGAACGAGGGCGTTCTCGTCAAAGATGTCGACGGCGGCGATGGATCTCTTGAGATTGAGAGCCTTGATGAGACTCTGGCTCTTACGCGGCGATTGAGGACCGGCGCCCAGCTTGGAGTGTTTGTGCAGCTTCGTGGGCGACGATATCGCGTTCACGTTCGCGTCCAGGGGCGCGAGGGCGCGTCTCTTTGCTGGTGATGAGGGGTCCATGATCTCTCTGTGTAGCGTGTGTTTTTGTGTTGATGGGTAAAGACCGTGTAGGAGTGTCTATGTTTCCTTTTTTTTTTTTTTTTCAATCTTCCTGCACCACCGTTGAAAGATTGGAAATGGTTTCCGAGGGGGTTTTGGGGGAAGAAAGGGAGGGAGAGGGAGGGATTGGGGGTCTGGATCCTCGTAGTGGTTGGATGGAGGTGGGCAGGTGTTTGACAGGATTGGGAGCGTGTTGGTGTGGAGGAGGGGAGGGATGAGGAGGGTTGGAGAGAAGGCAGATCAGGTGCGTGTAAAGTACCTTTGCTACAAGCCCAAGGTAATACCTAGTAAAGGTGCACGGAGAGAGGGATATGGGAAAGAGGAAGAGGTAGAGAGGCGGAGAGGAGAGAGAGAGAGAGAGAGAGGAAAAGGGAAGAGGCGGCAGAGTTGCTATTCCCACTCAAATCGCCAATTTACAAAAAAGCTCTCAAGCGAACTTCTCAGAGCGTGTTTCGCGGCGTGCCGTGGATGGAGCTGGGGCGCCGCTGCTGGGGGATGGGGGGAGGCGCCCAAGAGCCCGTACGAATACACAGTACGGAGTACCTAAGGTAAGCCTAAGCCTAAACCTAACCCGAACGAATGAAGAACGGTTTCCGCCTGCGTGCAGCTGTAGCAACAGAAAAATGCGGTAGCTAACCCACTGAACGGGGGGGGGAACTGAGTCTCTGACGGGACGGGAGGAGGTGTGCTTCCTTCCTCTGCTGCCCGTGCGTTTTATTTTCTAAACAAAACAATCAACAGCAACAAGACTTGTTTGTTGACGTTTGACATTTAAACGTCTGATGTTTCCAATGTTCAACGTTGCAAAGAAAAACCTTGAGAACTCGAGGGAGAAAAGATGAATATCTCTCAACCAAGGGGGCAAGAAAGAAAAGGGGGAAGCAAGCCGTAGATGATTCAAATGTGTTGGTTATTCTATGGAATATGATAATGATCCAGGTCACACAGATAAAGACGCGTTAAGGGTGGTTGGTGGTGGTGGTGGTGCACCTCTCGACCGTTTGTCTGAGACCAGGCACGCAGCACACAGAGGATGGTGACCGCGTAGGCCGCGTTAGTAGCGCACTTTCCGGCTTCTTCACTGCATGAACCTCACTGTAAAACCAAGTAACCTAACCGGCAAAGAAGAAAGAATCCTGCACGAGAAAGAGCAAAGGAACCGCCCCAAATCGCGGCCCGCTTCATCGCCCTCTCCCCCCCTCCCCCTGTTTGGTGGCTGGCAACTTGGTCGCGTACCCCTGCCGCGTCAAAATCCAAACCCGCCGGGGCACATCACTGCTTTCGTCGGCGCCAGCATCCGGGCGTGGACCGCTGAGAGTTCCAGGCGTTCTTTACAGTGCAATGCAGCGCTATTCAGGGGACGGGACCTGCGACTGCCCTGCAATATTTCAGAGCGCGGCTTACATAAGGACACCTCACCTCAGTAACACCTGCAGAAAAGTCCCCAGAGGCGCGTGTGTCTTTTCCAAATGAAAGGTTGCAGCTTGCAAGGGTCCGCTAGCCACCGTCGATCGCATCTGGTCTAGCGCTAACGAAACATGAAATGCAGGTACCGGGGGGCACGCCCGTTCAGGGTCCACGCTGCTGGGATCGACGTGACAGACACCCGACCTTTTCCCCCCCGACCATCCCAGACCGTCCCAAAGAACCAAACCCTTCCTGTCACTGTTAACTGGGTGTAATATCAACACCACGCGTTGTTGGCGTTGATACTGCCACTGGCATGAGCTTGCCCTCCCTCCTCCCTTCTTGTCATCCTCCACCTTCTTCAATTCGACGAGCTTCTGTGCATCCTCTCATTAAAGCCGAAACTCTCGAGCATATGACAACATCTCACAATCACAGCTTCAGGACACGCTTGTTTGTAAACTCGGGTATCATTCCTCTCGCCCTTGCGAGAGTTGCGCTGACGCTTTCGTCCTCGCCAAGGAAACTAACTAAAACAATTCGGCCTCCCCTCCCTCCATACATACAACACATAGAAATAGTTGTCTCTCCAAATGAAATGATCCTCAAAAGACGGCAAAGAAAAGAAAAGTGAAAAGTAATCGTCGTCGTCGCATCCTCAAATCACCCAAGCCACACACTGAGCCAAACGTCGTCCATACCACGACTGCTCGCTCAGGTAGTCTCTGCATATATCAAAAATAAAAAACCACAAACGCTCGCGAAAGAGACCTGCCCAGAGACTGCACACTGAGCCAGTCTACAACCCTGCCAGAGGAACGCCAAACCCTTTGCTTTTCCCAATGCTAACCTTGCCCACCCATCATCCAATGAACCGGCTGGTCGTCATTCGTGGAATTCTCTCCCGGGGGTATCCAGCATCCGCTTTCCATCGTCTTTTTCGGTCAACTTTTGTTCATCTGCTTCCTCTCTGTCACTTCGCCCCCTTCATCTCTGTTCCTCACATCGACGACGAGACATCGAGTGAGTACAGGCTGTTGTCGAACTGGAACGGCTTGTTGAAGTCGTTTGTCACTTCATCCCAGTTAGGGAAGTGCTCCATCGGCATCGCCTCCTCTATCATCAGCCCCTCAAACTCGGCTCCACCGTCCAGTCCGTCCATGTTGATGTTGTTCATATCGAGAAGCACGTCCATGTCGACTGGTTGCCAGTTGAGGTCAATGTCCAAGTGGACACCCTCGGAAATATCGCTGTTGGGTTCCGATGATCCGCTGTCCTTGCTCGACTCTGGTGTATCGTTTGGTGTCTGTGACCGGTACACAGCCATGTCGCTGATGACGCCGTTGGCGCCGAGCTCGAACTTGCCGAGGTTGTTGAACAGGCTCTGTGGGTTGATCGTCGTTGCCCACGCATCCATTGGCGGAGCCGGTGCGACCGCCATCTCGGGCTGCTTGTGCTCCATCTTGGGAGTGTTGTCCGTCTTGCCAACCGCGAGCTTGTTGTCCTGTGCCTTCCCTCCCATCTTGCTGCCTGTGCGCTGCATCGACGCGTCTCGAGACATTGGTGTCGCACCCGGATTGCTGGCTGGTGTCTGGCCTTGTTTGGATGCGTTTTGGCCCATTGGCTGCGCAGTGACCGGCACCTGACCGTTGACATCCAATCCCAAAGAGAGAGCCAAGTTCTCTTGCATGAACTTCATAGGGTCCTCCAGAGGCTTGACGTGCTCCTCCTGGATATGCGTCTGTCGCGCCTGCTCTGAGGGGAAGCCCGTTGTCGCCATCTCGCAGTCTGTCTCGGGACACAAGAACATAGGCTTTGGCGGCGCCTTGGGTTCGGGCATAGCTTGCCTCTTGAGTTCCGGGGAACCAGACTTGCTGATCTGGGGCGACGGGGTTGTCTGGCTCGGCTGCTGGGGCGGCGTCGGTTGAGCCCCAGTCTTGGCCTTCTTTCGCGGGTTGGGCAATTTCAGGTTGTCCCTGTTCACCTTTGGCCTGTCCATGTAAGTGGGATCGCCATGCGGAGAGGTTGCGTTGAACGGGAACGGAGGTTGGCTTGTCGTTGGTGCAGCTGGGGGCCCGCCGCTCTTGCTGTTGGACCGCTGGTGCATATTGTTCAGAGCCTTGGTCTGCTTCTCCAAGTTGGCGGCACTCAACGGCGTCACCTGTCCGCTTTGAGCAGGAGTAGCACCGGCCTGGTTCGGCGCTGCGGGTTGGCCTTGCTGTGGTGGCACGGCACCGGCCTTCTTGCCGAGGCTGGCACAGTCGCGCGCCATGCTCTCGAGGAGTCGACGAACCTCGTCAATCTCGGCAGGCCTGACACTAAAGACTGGCTTGGGATTGTTCATGTGTTCACCGTCAGTAAATTGTCTGATCATGCGGAGTCGCTAGGTCATGTTAGCAAAAAGAATAGGCCAGTACGAAGCATAGTTGTCCACTTACAGCTCGGAAGTAGCTCTTGGCGCGCGCATCATCACGAGTCGCGGCATACCAGCGGCCCAGGGCCTTTCCAATCTTGCCCATGTCGACCACGATCTTCATGAGCTTGGTGCAAGTCTCTGTACGCTGGTCTGGTGACATGGGAATATCCGGCATATGTTCAGTCATCATCAATTTCTGCTCTTCTTGGCCGATACGCCTGAGCTTGTCAAAATCGTTCTCCGTAGGTGCAATACCCGAGTTTGCAGCTTGCATGGCCTGCTGGCGACTCTTCATTGCCTCATATCTGGCCCTTTGCTCGGGATTCATGGCCGCTATTTGCTCCGGTGTGAAGTTCGGGAACGGGCGCATCTGACCCGGTACAGCGGTAGGCCTCTGAGGTTGCTGAGATGCCTGAGGAACGTCGGCAGGCTCGTCGGTGCTAGGTCGCTTGAGGTTCTTCTGCTGCGTCGCAGGCGAGGGATTCGGAGGCTGTGCTTGGTTGCTCGAGGCCGGCCGGTTGTTGTTCCTTGGTGCCGCGGCGTTGGCAACAGCCTTCTGATCAGGAGTAGCGCTCTGCTGCTTCGGCGGTGCTGGTGGTGCTTGAGCAGGTGTCGGGATGATGCTTGCTGGGAGACCGGGCTGCGGCATTTGGGGTTGTTGAGGTGCTGCCACCGGGACATTCTGTCCTCCCGGCGCCGGTAGCCCTTGTGACTGAGCCTGGCGCATGGCCATCTCTTTCTGCATTGCGGCAGCCATCTGCCGTTGTTTGATCTGGATGATGAACTGTCGGAGTTGATCGTCGGTAAGGCTAGCAATCTTAGGGTTCGCCTTGCGAGCGTTCATGATATCAGTTGGCGTCACCTGAATCATGTGAGCTGGAATACTCGGCATGCCAGGCGGCATGCCTGGTTGGTTTGGTGCCTGCGGATTCTGTACGCCGTTGCCAGGCTGCATCCCATTCGGCTGAGGCTGAGCTTGCCCTTGAGGTTGAGCTTGTTGAGGTGGCTGCGCAAGTTGCTGTGGTTGAGCCTGTGGCGGAACCTGCTGTGGCGGCTGGGGTTGAGGCTGTTGTGGTTGCGGCGTTGACTGTTGTCCTTGCTGTGCTGCCTGTGCTGCCTGCTGCTGGTTGCGTTTCTCCATCTGCCTCTGCATGTAGGTCGCGAACTGCGATCTCTGAATTCTCTCGAGGTGCTGTTGCAACTGTGGCTGTACGGGGTTTTGTGCGAGCCATTGTCGGAGATCCTTCCACTTGCGTACCTCAGGAGGGGCACGAAGCTGATTTCCTACTTGGTGGAGGACTGGTGGCGGCAGCTCCATGCTATCCATCATGACCTGGTGTGCCGGTGCTACAGGTGTTTGCTGGTTTCTCAATCGGTTCAGCATCTGCTGTTGCTGTGCGATGAGTTGCTGCTGGTTGTTAGGAGCAGGGGCACCTGGTTGCGCTTGCTGAGGCATCATGCCGTTGGCCATGAACTGATTGCCATTGGCAACGTTGAATTGCCCAGGTTGTCCTGGTCGAACTTGCATCTGGCCTGGGTTACCCATGGCGTTCATCTGCATCTTGCGCTGTTGCTCCTGCCACTTCTGCATGACCTCGAGCAGCTTGTCTTGTGGCAGACCGTGAACAGCCTGTCTTTGCTCGGGATTCATGCTTGCCATCATGCTATGGAAGACTGGGTTGTTGTTCAAGTTCATATTGCCTGCCGCGCCCATCGGCCTCTGGTTGCCCTGGTTGAAACGGGGGTCAAGAGTGCCGGCGAAAGGACCATTTGCCTGTACCCCATTCTGACCTTCCATAGGATTCATGGCACTGGGAGGACGGCGCATGGGGGTATTCAAAGTGTTCATACCCGGGCTCTGAGATGGTGGGGCGCCACCAAGGCCGTTCGGCTGTCCCTGTAATTGTCTGGCTTGCTGTTGAGCACGCATCTGCGCCGCATGTTGCGACTGCTGTTGCTCAATCTTCAGCTGTTGTGCCTGCTGCATACTCAACTGTTGCTGAGCCTGGTTCGGTCGCGGTGTTTGACTCTGTCCAGGTTGGTTAGGCATTCCCTGACCCTGGCCCCCAGCGATGGGTTGCGGCGTGGCGTTGCGCGCTGGGCCGTTGCTCGCAGGTACGACCATCTGGCCTTGCTCCTGGGCTAGTATACCCGCCTTTTGTTGGTTCATGATGCTCTCCATGGTGAACTGGCCAAAGTCCCCATTGCCAGACTGCATATTTGCCGCGTTCATCATGGCCGGGTTGACCTGTCCTCTGCCGGCTTGCATCATGGCCTGGGCTTGGGCAGGGTTCATGTTGGGTGGCATGCCACCCTGTTGCTGTCGCTGTCTGGCCAGAGCCGCGTTCTTTGATAGTCCCTGGAAGGCCTGGTGCTGGAACCAAATCAAGACAGGATCCTTGCCTTGAGCAGTGTACTCTTGTGCCCTCTGTGCGAACCGAGTCTGCACGATGTTGCGGTAGTGGTTCTTTTGGGGATCGGGGCAAGCAGATGCCATCTTCTGTGCGAGTTCCATGACCTTTTGCTGATCGTGCGGTGTGAGATTTGAGGCGTCGGTGGGAATGCCGTTCTGTGGCCGTCCTTGTCCACCGGGCATCTGGAACATCTGCTGGTTGGGCCCTATCGGTTGGCCGCCCTGATTGCCCATATTCACACCCATCTGGCCCTGCTGAGGTATCTGCGACGCCTGCATCTGATGCTGGAGATGCTGGAAGCCCTGCGGTTGATTTTGGCCCATTCCTCGACCCATCTGGTTCTGCATAGCCGCGTTTTGGTTCATCATAAGCTGCTGTTGGGCCTGGGCGGCTGCTTGGGCTTGAAGATTGTTTGTCAGGTTCTGCTCGTTCGCCTGTCGTCGTCGGAAAAACTCGTTCGTCTTGTTGCTCATTTGGGCTTCGTATTGAGCCTGCATCTCCGTGTTAGAATTTCCCTCCAACGGGGGGAGGAAGACATCAGGGTGAATGTTTCCGCTCAAATCTTACCTTGTCTTGGCACTTGTTGAAGGCATCACGCTCAAAGTTTACGCCAACCTCTGCCGCTTTCATGAAATCAATGTTGGACACGGCAAGGCCGATGTTTGTGATCCTGAGTGGAAACGTCGTGTTAGTTGCAGCGCAAAATTGGAGAAGCCAGAGGGTGGAAGTCGGACTCAACGTACAAGTTATGGCACTTGATCATGCGCTCTTGAATAGCCACGCCAGCTTGCCAGCCTGTGTGTGGCTGTTGCTGGGCGAGCATGGTCTGGTAAAGAAACTGGTTCAACTGAACCTGAGAGGGTCGGGGACGCGGCTGTTGCTGTTGCATCATTCCCGCCGCTCCCGCCATGTGTTGCATATTCGCGGCCATGGCCGCTTTCCACTGGTTTTACACAAGTTTCCAACGATAATACCAGAACCGATAGTTTCGGTCGGCAAGGGGCCAAGGACCTTCGATCGACTGCTGTGATGAGGTCCGCGGTCCGGGGGTAGAACTGGGCGAAGGAAAAGTTGATCGGCTTGAGAGGTCCACAGCGTAGAAGTGGTGCTGGTCTGATTTTGTTCCTAACAATGAAGTACGGTGCCGTTGACTGCCTGCAGGATGCCTAGCGACTCGCGACAGGCATGAAGGAGCTAGTCGGGCGTTGTGAGCGACTGGAAAGCTGGTTTTGCGCTCGTTGAAGTTGTTGCGATGCCACGCAAAAATCGATTCCGTCGTAGGTGGACGTTCTGGAGTAGTGAGGAGGATGACGAGGCAAGCGTGAGTGGAGGTTCGGTGGTCTCGTCTCGTGTTTTTCGTTAACCAGGATTACGTGGAGTCGTCAAGGGACCCGAGCGCCTGTTCAGCAACGAAGTTGGATGTTGCGCCAGTCGCTGTGGCATGAACCTGAGAGAGGAAACTGCAGTTGACTCGACTGGAGAGAAGAGTGAAAAGCAAATGACCCGCGACGAGAGGTGGCTGTCGGTGGTGGTGGGTTGTTGTGGTTTCGGTTGTGTCCGTCCAGGAGCGGCGGAAATTCCAGAGAGTGGAGGGTGGGCGTGGACAGCCGCAGGTCGAGACAAAGCGAGCCGGGGGTGGTCTTCGAAAACGGGACGGTGCTCTGCGTAGCAAATTATGCAATACAAACTTATCGTCTGTGTAAGCGTCGCCAAATGCTGGTTCGGTGAACGACGGCGACGAATGCGACGAGAAGCTCACGAAGAAAAGAGGAAGAAACGACAACAACGACGTAGCGGTCGTGTGGAGTGTGTTGTAGGAAGAGAAAAAGAGGTGGAAGAGACGGCTGTGAGTGAGAGAGAAGAGGTGTGTGTGCGTGTGCGTGTGGTGTGTGGTGAGTGCAGTGAGCAATGGGTTACGGCAGAGGACGGGATCGTTGGGCGTGGTGGAGCCTCCTGGAGATGGGCTTTCGCTCGATCAGTGCCAGTTGATTTAGGTTCTGGTGGGCTCAGGATTGGCGCCCTTTTAAGCGTGGAGCCTATTTTTGCCTGTGGTCGACGGTCGACTGGGGTGGCTGAAACGACAACTGGACGAGGAAGCTGTCGTCGTAATCGCCCTATATCGCGGGAAGACGCTCGTTCACCTTTTTCTAGAGTGAATCAGATGAGCAAGGTGAGAGGAGAGAAAGAGAGGAGAGGATTCCAACCATTCTCCAAAGAAGAGGGGCGACCAGGCGACTAACAGCTGAGAAGGAGGACCCGGAGGAAGAGGAGAGGAAATGGTGACAGGATAGTTGTGTGTAGAAAGAAAGGGAGGGAGGGAGAACGTATCCGTGGTAGACGAGGATGAGGACGGAGGTCGGAGCAGACAAGGTAATACGGATAGGTAGGCACGTAGGTAGGTAGGTAGGTGTATTCGTACGAATGATAGCAGGTAAGTAAGGTAGGGCGATGGAAGAGAGAGAGAAAGAGGGCGCGCGCAGTGAAGAGTACTGGTGGTGGATGAGAGTGAGACTGTGAGAGTGACTGGGGACGAGGTGCCTGGCACCGTGAGTTGCGTGGGTGGTGGGAGACTGAGAGAAGAGAGGATGGGGCCTGCAGGGCGGCGAGATGCGCAGGTGGAGAGGGTAGGGCGTGTGAAGATGAGTGGAGGGGGTGTGGTCTTACTCTGGAAGTGGGGGGTGGGAGGTAGCTGTGGGAAAGAGCAGCACAGCGCAGCGGCAACGAGAGGGCAAGAGCCAGGTACCGGTGAGCTTTGGGAGGTGTACGAAGTACCTTGCCTCGCCTCACGTGCAAGGGTTCGTCACTAGGTACCTTACGCAGCAGGTACTCCGTACCTTAGGTGGGCGAGGGAGAGGGAAGGAGAGTCCCGGTGGGGTAATTCTGTAGTATCTTCACACTTTTCAATTGATAAAACTTGGCCAGGTGATGATTTCATATAAGTCTCTATCCGCACCTGTGCTTGGAAAACTCGAAAGGGGCTGTTGGTGTGTTCGTCCCGGTGAGAAAGAGAGAGAGAGAGAGAGAGAGAGAGAGAGAGA
>JFFI01000563.1:5584-28416 GCA_001563125.1 Colletotrichum salicis
CGGGCCAATGATGAAGCGAGCTTACCAAATGACGAGAACGAAAGGTATCTTACCTTGGTACCTAGGTACCTAGGCTCTGAGGAAAGAGCTCTGCGCTGACAGCAAAGGGGGGGTAGCTCCCGTCGTCTTCCACTCGCACGTGAACTCGCGATCGTCATTCATCCAATCAATCGCACCGAATTCGAAGTGAAGTTCAATTGCGGTCTACGTCGGGGCTCCAGAACACAGATATGCTGTTCGTTAGGCTTGGTGGCCGCAGGGCTTTGTCTCTGGCGCAATGCGGCCGCGTGCAAAACAGCTTCTGTCCTAGCAGTAGCAATCGTCTTCTCCATGCGCTGCCGTCACCGGCAAGGCATCGGCCGACGTTGAAGCTGGGTTCGAGTGCCATTCTCAACCACCCACCTCAGCGCCAAACCCGACCCCGGCTCGTCGCTCCCTATGTCTCGCAGAGCGATGGTAAACCACCGAGGTTGGTTTCCTTTTTCCCCTCCGAAAGGTCTTTCCTCTCTCAAGGCATGAGCTGATGTATGAGATTGCTGCAGCACGACGAGCAAGATCGTCGCGAAGCTCCCCAGTTTACCACCGACTCTCCGCGAAGACATCCGCACCCTCCCGAACCTGCTGACGCTCTCGCGCCTCGTGGCCGCGCCGTTTGTGGGCTACTTTATTCTCCACGACCAACATGCTTGGGCCTTGGGCCTGTTCGCGTACGCCGGCGTGACGGATTTGCTGGACGGGTGGATCGCGAGGCGGTGGAAGCAGCAGACTGTAGTCGGGACTGTGATTGATCCGATGGCGGATAAGATGTTGATGACCATTCTCACTGTGTGCCTCGCCGCTCAGGGGTCTCTTCCGGGTAAGTTATTTTTCTTTCCTGAGTTCGGTTCCCCTCTACCTCCGTAGACAGACGGAGACACACCCCCTAGGGACCGAATAAGGTGATGGGAAGGAAGGCAAGTGGCGCAAAGAGTGCCTCCAATGCGTCATCGATGCCCTGGTTTGGACGACATCATTGTAGACTGACATTTCTATGCGCCTCGCAGTGTGGCTCGCGACAATCATCCTAGGCCGCGACGTAGGCCTCGCCATCTCCGCCATCTACTACCGCTGGATCTCCCTCCCGCCGCCAAAGACCTTTGCGCGTTACTGGGATTTTTCCCTGCCTTCGGCCGAAGTTCACCCCACGACCATCAGCAAATACAACACGTTCCTCCAACTCGTCCTCATCGGCCTGACGACGGCCGCGCCGGTGTTCAGCTATGACCTGTCGACGCCCTTGACAGCTATGCAGTATGTTGAACCCCCATCCCCTTTGCCGATGCTTGACTTCTCTTCACGAGGCCAGAGGAGAAAGCGACGTGGTGATTTTGTAGGATTTTTGTAGTGCTGACTAGTGGCTAGATATGTCGTTGCCACCACCACTATTTGGAGCGGCGCAAGCTACATTTACACCAAGGATGCGGTCAAGATTCTTGCGCCGCCCAAGACTCCGCCTCCCAAGGTATAATTGGTATGCCAGCCTTGACAGGGCGCTCTCTACTTTTTGTCGTTGGCAGCTTGCTCTTCCAATTATTGGGGTCTTTAGACTGCTCAGACGTTGGAAACTCATTCCTGTCATCTGTCGAGATCCAACCGCACAATCATCAAGCAACATAACCGCAGCCTCGTGGGGAGTCGAGATGTAGTTCATCCATCAGGTGTTGCGCATCAGTGTACGTAACAAAACATGTATTAAAGGGGCGTTACGGAAGGTGAGCAAAATTTTGTAAAATTAAATGTACACACACAGAGGGAGCAGGAAACCTTGGTCCCAGCTGGCAGCTATGGTATTGGTACAAACATTGAGGTCAGAAGGCCACGTTTTTCTGGCCTTCACCATCTTTACATCGCCCGGCGAGCTCTTCTGTCTATAAGCATTTCGCCTAGTCGTTACATTACGGCATGTCCTTCTCCCGGCTCTGCTTTTCCCGCCACGGCTTCTCCATATTGGCCAAGGCAATGGTCTTCTGCCGGCGTTGCACGTAGCCCAACAGCCGGAGGCACCCAGATGGTGTAATACCCTCCAACCGCCTCGCCTGCGCCAGAGTCTCGGGCATGGTGGCTTTGAGCACCGTCTTCTCGGCCATGGCCAGGCCCGGGACCTTGTCATAGTCGATGGAATCGGGCAGTCTCAGGCTTTCGTCCCGAGCAAAGACCTTGCGCTCGGCGAGCTGTCGCTTGATAAATGGTGCGTACGTCGCCTCGATGTGGATGCGGGACTTGATACGATCTGGAATGGAGTCGATGCCTGGCACAGCGGCAGCGACTTGGTCCCAGGTTGCGTCCTTTAATCGGAGCATATCCATTGCGTTGCGTCTTGTCGTGTCTTCTTTAACACGGAAACCACGCTTGGACCATTCGGGCGTGCTCTTGCTCGTCGAAGAGAGGAGTGACATGATGTCGTCCATCTGCTGCTTCTCATCGCTGAAGTGCGTCCACCGGTTGTCAGACACCACGCCCCAAGTCCGTCCCTTCCCCGTCAGTCGGAGGTCGGCGTTATCTGCTCTCGACGTCAGTCTATATTCGCTTCGTGTTGTAAACATCCTGTATGGCTCAGTGACGCCCTTGGTGATGAGGTCGTCAATCATGATGCCGATGTAGCCGTCTGCTCGGGATATAGGGGCCGCTTCGAGACCCAGGGCGGAGCGACCGGCGTTCATCCCGGCAACAACACCCTGCCCGGCTGCCTCTTCATAGCCCGTAGTGCCATTGATCTGTCCAGCGAGGAACAGCCCGCTGATCTGCTTCGTTTCGAGCGTCGCCTTGAGGCTCCGAGGGTCTATGTAGTCGTACTCGACGCCGTAGCCGACCTGTGTCATGACACATTTCTCCAGACCCGGGATCGAGCGCAGAATCTGTTCCTGGGCCTCTTCCGGTACGGTCATGGACAAGCCATTGGGGTATATGAGGTCGCTATCGAACCCTTCGGGCTCCAGCCAGACAAGATGCTTGTCTTTGTCAGAGAACCGGGTGATTTTGGCCTCTAATGAGGGGCAATACCTTGGGCCCCTGATGGTTTCTCGGATGTGTATCGTCTTATCCAGGTTAGCCCTTACAATGTCATGTGTCGCCTCATTCGTATAAGTGACCCAGCAAGACATCTGCTCCTCGACGGTGACTCTATCGTTCAGGAAGCTGAACGGCAGCGGCGGGTCGTCTCCGAGCTGCCTCTCCAGCTGCGAAAAGTCGATGCTATCTTTGGCGATACGCGGCGGCGTTCCTGTCTTGAGCCGTCCCAGGCGAAAACCGCTGTCATTCAACGACTTGCTCAACCCGAACGAGGCGTCTTCTCCTATCCGTCCTGCAGGGTACGAGTTCATGCCGATATGGATCTCGGCGCTGAGGAATGTGCCCGTCGTGATAATGACTGCGCGTGTAGGGAGGACCTCGCCAGACTCGAGACGCACGCCTGTGATCTTGCTCTGGGCGGAATTCGTGGTTTCCGCGCTCGCGCTCGTGACGATATCGGATACACTGCCTAGTACAATGGACAGGTTTGGGTACGTTTCCAGTTCTTCTCTCATGTGCTTTTGGTATAGTTTTCGATCAATCTGCGCTCGGGGTCCCTGTAGAAATAAGGAGTCAGCAACCACGAAGATTTCTTCAACAAGGATTTCTCTGGCTTTCATACCCAAACCGCCGGCCCCTTGGTCCGGTTCAGGACCCTGAACTGCACGCCGGCCTTGTCGATGACCCTACCTGCCAGCCCGTCGAGAGCGTCGATTTCGCGAAGTATAATTCCTTTGCCGATGCCGCCGAAAGAGGGATTGCAGGAGCAGGTGCCGAGGTTCTCGATCTTTGGTGTTACCAGAGCTGTCCGCGCGCCGGTTCTGGCAGCCGCCGCGCATGCTTCTGCGCCCGCGTGGCCGCCTCCTACTACGACGACATCGAATGGTCTTGAGTATCGAGTTAGCTGTGTGCTACTGGCATGCTAGGGGTGTATGTTCCCGGTATATCACACGAACTTACCTGGTGCCTTCTGCAACGTCTGCGAATCCGCGCCTGCCGAGCTGTCGCAAGCCTCTGGCAGCAAGACGCGGGCGCACCTTCAAGGCTGCTGAAAGGGAGCGCATTGCTTATGTGTACAGACTTAAAAGACTACACGCGCTCCAACAGAAGAAATCGCGGCCGGCAGGCTCGTGTCCTGAGTGGTAGAAACCGACTTTGAAGGCTAAGGGTCTCCTGGTTTGTTTCCAGATTTCCTACGCGCCTTTCCTCCCCCATTGATTTTTTTCGCCCCTTGATGCCACAGTGCAGTGACATGATCGGTGCACGGCGATTACAAGCGCCGACTGCGCCCGGCGTATTTTGGGTGTAGCTTCTCAAGTCATCAACATCCTGTCCTCGTCACGGGCATCTTTGGAGTAATTGCATCGATTAGGAGTAATCTGGCATGTCGCATCGGCTATGCATAGCAATACTAGTCCACGATAACATTGCCAATCCTCTTGTCTAGTCTCAAGAAGCATAAATACTTGCACCTGCTGGAGAACCCCAAGTCTGATGGTCAGTGCCAATACCTCCATCAATAAGTTATGTAAGGCGATGATCACCAGATGGCTATCACTCTTCTTCTTCTCCCCCTTCGTCGTTGTCTTGTCCATGCAATTTGAGCATGTCACAAAGGGCCTATGATCACCACACCCGCACTTTTTTAAGTTGCTTATAAAGTACAAGTAGTAATTCTGTGCGGAATTAGCTTAGATGAAAAACATCTTGGTGCACAACATATCGACGCCCGATAGCCTTGCGTTTGTATTGCTCATGGAATGGCCTAGATACACGAACAGGCGTGACAATCATCCGTGGTCGTCGAGATTGACTCTCCCAAACCATCAACAAGGCCAAGAGCGGATTGCTGTCCACCTATCGCCTCGTGCCAGGTTTTTGCGTCTCGGGCCATGAAGATACAGCATCCTCAACCTCTTCAAGGAACGTAGCCGAGTTGTGGACTGTGGTACCTCCTAGCACCAAGCGCACGCCTGGCGAAGATGCGTTGATTGTTGCCACCATTTTAGCCTCCTCGTACGTTGCTCCGCCTACTATGAAGACAATAACGTCTTGCGGCTTGTCTCGAGTAGTTCCTCCGCCCTCGACAAAAGGATACTGCTGTTCTTTCAGTCGCCCCCGGATCAGATTCTGAAGCGTGCTTTCAAGCAAAGGACTGTGCTGTGTGTAAACGTTCTCAACGCCCTTCAGCCCCTTGAACCGGGCACCGGCTCCTCCAAAGATGCCACCCCCCTCGAAAATGTCTGCAATGCCTGCTTGAGCCTGCGATTGCTGTAATGAAGATTGATATTTCACTAGCTTGGAGATGAGATCTGCTCGTCGGACCGACACCCCGCCAGCGGCCACCAAGAGGTCCACGAGCATGGGGAGTGCGTTGGACGGGTTGCGCTCATACCGTAGCGCATAGAGGGCGACTAGACCAACCTTGCTGTCGCTTGTCACCTTTGGAGACTGAATGAGCTTTTGTATGTTCTATGGGAAGAGTCAGCTTCTGGTATCTCTGCTGGAAAGTCGTGCTATTGTCATCAGATACGTACCTTGAGATCAGCCGCATGATTGTCGTTGCAAGCGAGACTTTGTTCAAGCTCACTGACTTCGAGCAGATTCTCGGCGCCAACACGTCTACTCAACTCCGAGACTAAGGTGACGTGCTTGCTAACATTTCCAGATAGCTTGCGGAACTCGGGGTATTCCTCAATAAAGCGCTTCATGTCCGATATCGACTCGATATTTGAGCTGTTTTGTGTCTTGGATTGGTATTGCTCCACGTAGTCTTTAATGTTCCCGCCCAAGTCACCGAAGTTGAGATACATGTTCTTCTTAAAGAAAGGATCCTGGTCTTGCGACAAGACAATCTCTTTTAGCTCCGGGCGAATGTCAGGCACATCGCTCAGGTCAACTCGACCGTTGGTGATACCGAGAAGATGATGCACCATGGCTTGATATGTCCATTGGGTGAGGAGAGGTGTTGCTGGATCCTCGCGCCGGTCGAGTACGAGGAGGAGAGGGGGCGTGTCCACCTTCCGAAAGTCGAAAAGCTGCTCCTCCTGTGTAATTCGATATCGCACTTCCGTAGCCAGTTTCTTGGTGAGTGGGCTGATCTTGGAATATCTGATAAGCGGTTTCTTTTTGAGTGCAAGAAGCACAGCAACAAGTCCGTCGGCACTTCTTTGCAGGGCGTCTGGGTTCCACGTGTCTGGGTTGCTGCCCCACAGACGCTGATGGGGAAGGCTGAGTCCAAGTGAGAACAGATCGGGGTTGATGACAATGAAGTCAGCAAACAGCTCCTGGACCAACTTGACGACCTCGTGGTCGTCAGCCTCGGCAAGTCTTTCTAGTGATGACTTCTTGACAACGTTGGTGAAGTACAGATGATACTCTCCGTATTTTGGCTCCCGTAACTCATCAATCAGGAGCTGGATGGAGTCTGGCGAGGGTCGTACGAGACATAAACATCGCAGGTGGCGCATCTTCTCTCTGTTGGCATTGTCTATACGATCAATGAGATAGACCTCATGGTTCAGTAGTGCTGACTGTGTGATGGCAGTGGACACAATAGGAACTGTCTCGCGGTCCAGCAGCAGAACCTTCATCTTTGCCGACTGTGTCGTCGATGAGGAATCAGCGGACTGAATCATTCGAGAGACATAGCCGGCCACTGCTTGTGCCACGTCCATATTGACCAGCGGCGCAGAGCGCAAAGGTCGAATACGTGAAGCGTGTTCGATAGAGCCAAGGATGGGAGACGCCTAGTGGGCAGGTCTTCAGCTGGTGGTGGCGATGAGATGGGAACAGCAATCAGTGCTGTATGGGAGATATTGGTTCTCTCGGTGTGGATGGCATTCGGCTGTGTTGTGTCGTTGATGAATTAAGATGAATCGCTGGATGAGCGGAATCGATGTCGTTGGCAGATGGCGGAGTTGACTGGGACAGCTTGCCTGAGCTCCCTGGCCTGCGTGCATGCGTACCTTAGGTATCACATCCTTGGTAAAGTACCTTCGACCTCAGGTACCTCCACATCCCTACCAGCCTTCTGGAGGTTAAACGCAACAGCTGGACACGCCACCGGATTTCTAAGTGCTGAAACCACAGTGCTTGACTAGGAGAAGAATTGGATCTTGACCATTCTCACTCTTTATATCTCTCTATGACATGAATGTGGTGATGTTACGTAAACGTTGAATGGTATTATATACTTCAACGCAACAGTGGAAACTCCCGCGGTATGAGCGTGCCCAGAACGCCTGACACAGTGGCTAGCCTATTCGGGTCAGCTGTGGATCCTACAAGCAGTGACGTTCAGGCCACTCCACAGTGTCAAAACTGTTAGTCAAACGAGACCGGAAGGCACTTCACTGTAGCATTCATGCGGCATCTCACAGGTTTTCTTACCGCACAACGACCAAGTCTTCACTTACAATCTTGTACTTCGTCCCCGATGAGCACATATCAGAGGAGTACCGTCTTCTAAGCATCGACCGATACATCGTCGGCCACCATCACGATGTCAGGCCTTGCCGTTGATACTTGCCCAGCAAAGGCAGAGCCAACGTCAGTTCTTTATCCTTACACCTGCTACTCTTCAAATGATTACATGCTAACTGGTCACATAGCCTCTCATTCACGCAGGGACTCATTCTCGGCCAACTATCAGTTGTTCTCGTTCTAGCAGCCTTCATCAAATTCTTCATCTTCGGCGACCCTCCCTCGCCAGAGGTGACAGCATCACTGAGAGCAACAGAACGTCGATCAAGGACCTTGGCTCATAAGCGCTCTCTCCTCAGTCTTCGGACAGCAAACGCAAAGCATGGCCAGCAGACGCTCAATCGGAAGAAGTCGAGCGTCCTCCGGAACCCTCCAAATCTGACCATCGGCTCCATCCTCAGCAAAACCTACTACAACGTCGATAGTCACCAGCCAGAGAGTTTGGACTGGTTCAACGTCCTCGTAGCCCAAACAATCGCCCAGTTCCGAAGCGACGCGCAGCATGACGATGCCATTCTGAGCTCCCTCACCAAGGCACTGAACGGAGGATCGAGGCCCGACTTTGTAGACGAGATCCGCGTGACGGAGCTGAGTCTAGGAGAGGACTTCCCTATTTTCAGCAATTGTCGAGTCATACCCGTTGATGAGGACGGGCTGAATCTGGGCAGCGGCAGAACTCTCAACGCGAGCGCCGCAACGAGAGATGGCGCGAAGCTGCAGGCTCGGATGGACGTTGACCTCAGCGACATGCTCACTCTCGCCCTTGAGACAAAGCTCCTCCTCAACTACCCCAAGAACCTCAGTGCCGTGCTGCCCGTAGCACTCTCAGTCTCCGTCGTAAGGTTCAGTGGCACTTTGTCAATTTCCTTCATCCCGAGCAACCCCTCACAATCTACGCCGACCATGATGACTTTCAGCTTCATGGATGATTACCGCCTCGACCTGTCAATTCGAAGCCTTCTCGGAAGCCGTTCAAGGCTTCAAGATGTACCCAAAATCGCCCAACTGATCGAGTCGCGTTTACACCGTTGGTTCGACGAGCGATGCGTGGAGCCACGATTTCAGGAGATCGCCCTGCCGAGTATGTGGCCGCGCAAGAAGAACACGAGGGGCCCTGAAGATGGGCTGGCCGCCGAGATCAACGCGTCAGTGAGCAGGGCGAAGGGGAAAGATATCAACCCGAACCTCCGCGCAGAAGCTCGAAGAGAGGTCGAAGCCGAGGCAAGGACGCACACAGGTCGGGAGCACGATTCGCTACTTCGACGCAGGATGCGTAGTGACGACGGGTTGACGATACCCGGCGCAATGCCAGGGCTAGATATCGACATGAAGACGTGACATGTTCATTGCTAGGACAGTATCTAGTGTATTTACAACCAAAAACGCACCTCAGAATCCCTGCGGAAACAGGCTGGCCGAAGTCTGGGTCATGGGGAACAGACTTTTCCACCAGGTGATGGCCCCGGTGAATAAAAGTAAATAGTAAATCACCGTCCACTTTCGACCATCAGCTGGCGTGTGGTGTCCACTGACGTGCCAGTAAGGCTCGACAGCGCCCCAGAAACGGGGCAGGCCCATTGCATTGCAGAATGCATGCACCAGCACGATGGCCAGTAGGCTTCCTGATCGGAGGAAAAGAAATGTGACATAGGCGCCGAAGAGAGACGTGTAGCTGAACTGCAGGACTGAGCGTGCCACGGCAGCGAGCAGCGGCACCTTGGGGTGAGAGATGCGAAATTCATAAAAGTGATGGACGTGTGCAAAGCCGAATATGACCGGAGACAGGAAGACGGTTTGTGTCAATGACATGCGAGCGCAGAGCATCAGCGGCACAGAGGCAGCACGGAACAGCATCTCCTCGGTCAAAGGTCCCTTCATCTCACATTAGCATACCTAGGAATGGAGCAAAAGATACGTCTGAGGCTTCCTTGGTGCAACTTACCATGACAATGTTCCGCCAGGTTGTCAACTGCGTCCAGATACGGGTGATGGGGCCAAGACCGCGCCAGTCTTCCCAAACGCCGTCTATGAGAAGAGTCTCGTAGAGCGGAGCAGCGAACAGGATCGCCGTAAGGAGAAGGCATTTTGCAGACTCGAGTACGCCAATGGGCCAGTATCCCATTGCATGCAGTGGTCCGTGAGGCAGAGCACTGTCAGGTAGACGGGCCAGGATGAGGTACGTCAGGGCGGAGCATGATGCGGTAGAGAATAGAACAGATCTGATGCGCGTGCGGATGACGACAGGGTCGTCCCTCGAGAGTGTTGGTGATGGGCGGCTGGCAGGCGAGATGTAGAGAGGCGCCACATAGATGGCCGTATATACGACCTGAACAGTTGAGTTAGTGGCTGGACATTTACCTCGACAAGAGTGAAGTAGAGTGAGGAATTCCTCGCCATACCAGCATCGCGCATGCCGTCAACGGCTGTAGGACTGGAGCGGTTCCGGGAAGACCTTTGGCAGACCCCAAGTCTGGGTTATTGGACGAAGTCATGATGAGTACCGCTGGCGCAACTGCGTGCACGAGATATCTGTGGTAACGGAAGTTTAACTCAACACTTCACTGCCAATCCCTCGGGTGCGTGACGAAATGGCTATGATTCTCCCCTTAATTGTCTGTTCTATTCACCAAGGTATCACGTCCCGGGAGAGGTGAAGTGAAGGAATTACATAATCGTTCGGACTTTCCAATGGAGCAGAAGGTGCCTGCCCTGCCTTATGGATACTCGCAGCTGTGTCCAACTGTCACTGTGTCACCAAAAGGGAATGGAACCTTTCTCGCCTTCCTTGGCCCACAAAGTCCACGCCCGGGCGAAGCACTGCTAAACAGTGGAGGAGCAAGATAGGGACATCGGAGCTCACCTTCAACTTTCAAGAATGGAAATGCCCCTGCGTCGTGCTTTCGGATTGGGAAATTGGATGCTGAGCTGTCAGACACCTGCAGACCGCAGTGTCCATCATTCAATTTGTGCCTGCATACTATTGTGCAGTAGCGCACTGGTACTACGAGTCTACGACGCCTCTGGGGACACTACTGCATGCAGGAGGGAAAGCCTGAAAAGGACACCGACGATATGCTGAACAGTGCAAACGCGAAGTGTCCGCGAGATGGACGCGCCCCGTCGGTGTCGTGGCATTATCCATGGACAAAGGGGATTGTGACCGGATGACGAGGCACAATTGGCAGCCGAGAACCAAAGATACTCAGAGATGAATGACCAATCAAAATAGTCAATTGGAAGTTCTCACAGAGAAACATGTTGCCAATGAGAAGGAAGCCCGACCCCATCGCAACCCCCTAAAAGGCTACCCATGGAAATTAATCCCTCTTGCCAGTCTCTCCAGACTTCAGCCGTCCAGCATGCATCGCGGTCGCATCCGTTCTGGCATCCTGCATACTTTTGCATTTATCAGTATGGAGTGCTCTGGAGTCTGAACGGCGTATCCGCTGCATTCCCACTGTGTCCGCCTCACCTCTTGACATCTTTATTTGTGCAATCATCAATGGAGACGGTGCTAGGTAAGGCAAGACAAGCCTCCCCGACTCTCGTCTTCGTCCACGCGAGAGGGTCCAACTTTTGTTTCCTTGTCATGTGCATCCACTCCTGCAGGCACACGATTCAGCAATATCGACGCCGACATAATTATCAATATTATCCAGCCTCCGTACTTCGTGCACTGCATTTCTCACGCAGTCGATTCAAATGTGCTCTGCGTATCCGCAATCCAGAAGTACTGAGCTCAGATACAGCCGGGGTAATCGTGAAGCGGGCGAGTGTTTGAAGCTTTCCCCCGTCTTCACAGCAACGGGTCACCGAGCACAGTCAACAACGACCGCCATCGCCGTCCACCGTTCCGAGCCAGTCGGTGTAACTTGTGAGTGAGAGGCACGAAGAGCTTGCTGGTCCCTCGTGTGGCGCACGAACCTTTTACGGTTTTTGGATCAAGACGGGGGACTCGTCAGGTCCTTATTAGCGATTCAAACTGGGACTGTGCCCTGTATCCCGGAATTGTTTACAACACTTCCACTTTCGGTAAGATAGTCAACAAAGTGGCAGAATTTTATCCCCGCGAGCTCTCTGTAATTCTGTATCCGCGGCATCGTAATAGTGCAAGTTGTGCTGGTTTTCGAAAAAAGAGCTCCGCGCCTCATCAAATATTCGACGAGCATGGGATGATGGAAACTGTGGGATGAGATCCACCCGCGCCAGCTGGCACCTTGTTCCCCCAAGGTGCAACCTAGGCGCGGCCTCAGCCAAGGTACGGATATCCTTTCTTCAAGTTTCACTGAAATGTTTGGCTCAACACTTGCAGTTTGGAGTCTGGACTTGCCGCAGCGGCTATGGCCTAAAAACGACAACCAACCACACTGAGGCAGCAGGTTGTGATAAGCGCCTCGAAGCCGCCCACGCCACTTCTTTGGTTTCCCCGCGTATCTCAAACGCTTATGCTACTGCTGGGGAAGTGCAGAGTTGAGTTTTTCTAGAAGCCCACCCACTAGGAAGAAAAGAAGTGAGGGAATGGAAAACAACGATGTAACAATAGAACACACGACTTTAGCTGTGGTTTGGCGGGCTGGTCTGTTCCACTCCAGGTTGCACCCTGCATTTTTACCGCCAGAGCTAAAGCCGTGGTCTTGGGATGACGGTCATTGTGGCCCGTTTCTGACCACTGACGATACTTGTGACTTGTAAATGCCAACCTCCGCTGATGCCGGCGCTGGACTTTCTGGAGTCTGGACAGAGAGTGCCTGGTGGGTTCTTCATCTTGCCAACCGAAGTCAGTGCAGCACGGCGCACCGGATGACAGGGCACGGCGACTCGCCGATGCGGGCTATATCCGTACACTTGCGACGGCGTGGACTCAGGCCACCGGCTGGCCGCCCGTCACTGCAGCAGCAGAGGCCAGTGTCCAAACAAAAGTGTTGGTGGTTGGAAGAACTGACAGTCTTGGAACAGCGAGGGCAGCGGGCACGGATGCTTATGGCGAGAAGTTTTTGAGCTTCGTGTTGTTGATGAACTAGGCATGTCTCAGTTCACCTTGAACTAGGTACGGTCTCTCTGGGCTCATGGTGAGTTATTAATGTCTAGGCTCCTTGCCTCCGGGCAACCCTGCTCCACCGAGGCGAACCCACCTAAACGGTTTAAACACACTATCCATACTCCGTACATACGGATACATGGGATAATGTATCCGCAACGTGCCAACGTCTCTGTTCTCAGTGAGTTGTTGCTGGTTCTCTACGACTCGTCATCCAAGACCCAAGATACTGGGTGGATTGACAGGGAACAAGGGGATACAGAATCGAACAAGCATGGGTGAGGGAAGAATAATGATGGGGAATTTGATTGGAATCAACGCCGTGGACCGCACGTATCCGTCTACTCAGTTTCTCTCGCAGACATGGCGCGGAGAGCGGGAGCTAATCAGCTCGAGAAGGGGCGCCCCAAGGCTTAGAGAACCGAGTGGTTCAGCACATGGAAGTTGTTCTCATGCTTACGGATACCTACCTTTGCTTCTCTGTGTTCTATTATGTCTTGGGGCTCCGTTCAAACGTCCGTATCTCTCAACTTCCAAGGCCATGGAGGCGCGCGACTTTAGGTGTAAAGGACGTGCTCTAAACACGTTCTCCAGAAGTTGAGCGGGAGCCTGCCTGCTGTTTTCTCCCATCTCCAAGACTGTAATTTGGGGGCAGCGTTTCTTCTTCCACGTTCACTTTTACCGTGCTAATCAACAAGCATGATGCTCCGCGATCGGCTCCATCTGCCGGTTAGTCATGGTATCCCAAGGTTCAAGTATGCGTCCCTCACCTATATCTTCCCATTACTTTGGGTACACTGCGGATACTGTGCACGATACCCCCAATCCCATATCTCGCATGCTAGGCTATAGAGTAGTTTCAGTCTTCCCTGCCCTACGGAGTACATCGGTCACTAATTAGTGCGGCACCATCCGTGTGATATGGTTAGCTTCACAAGTTTACTCCAAGGCCGCATCTCAGCCCAGGCCGTCCTTGACCTTCTAGTCGTTTTCCTTGAGTGGCGCCGTCGAGCGGTTGTCCTTGGCCGGGTCATCCAGACCTTGTGCTCGTTCAAGGCCCAGGGAGCTCCTTGGTGTGGCCTTAGATCGGGTGTTCCTCACGGCGGCGGTTTGTTTTGTTTTCCTCGTCAGACTTCGCGAACCACGTCAACGTCGGAAGGGCATAATAATAATAGGTGCTGCTGTCGGATATTGCAATTAGCACCCGTGTGTCAAAAAGGCCTCGACCCCATCGCCATGCCATGGCCGTATCGCACCGCTACCCTTCTTCTCCTCCACCTTTCTCTCCTTTCTCTTCTTGAAATCAGCTGGTGAAGATAAAGGACGTGGTTCGTTCCATTGGAAGACAGCTGGCGTGCATCAGACAACCAACCCCAGGGCCGATCCCCATACGACGTAACGGCTATCGAACCGTCCCCCTTTCCTACAAATACACGATTCCGCGTCGCCCATCGTCTCGGAGAGACTCTAGCCAGTTGCGTCTCCCGCCGCCGCCGCTCCCTGGTTCTCCGGCTCAAGCCAGCCCGGCCGACATTCCACTTACAGACGGGCCCTGCGACCTGCCTACGGACAAATATAGTGTACTGCATAGCCGCCATCAACCATTGCCGCGCGAAAGTCTGGCGGCCTGGCCCAACTTCCAAGCCCCTGTTCCGGTTCGAGTCTCGAGTCTCTGGAGAACAGTCCTGGTCGGCTACCATTTGAGGGTGTCAAGTGTCGAGGCCCAACCCTGCCGCTCATTCGACCACTGCCACTGCCAATTCGAGGCAGCTAGCTGGACGTGTTGCTGAAGCCCGAACGAGAGGACGAGCAAGAGGCAGGCATTCAGGCATTCGAGGTCAGCTAGCCAGTCGAGTTGCTCATTCGGCCCCCAACCCGGCGTAGAGTCGTCTGTGCCCGGTGCAGTGCAGCGTACCATACAAATTCGAAGGCGCAGCATTCTGTCTGTACCTGAGGTATTCGGTAACAATAGTTGATATCCCATAACTTTTTGTGCAGAAGTCCCCATTATCCGTACGACGCAACGAACGCCCTCGACCGCCTTTTCCACAGCCAGCGCCCACTTCCGCTTGAGCGAGCAGCAATTGTCGTCGCGCCGTCAGGAATCAGGAATCGGACCTGCATGAGACCCGGAGTCTCTTTCTGACAGAACAATGTCAGCTTGGTTTCGACTTGCGATTTGCGACTAAAAGGGGATATCGAGCCTAAGGTAGCTCTGAGTTACGAGCAATAGCCGCTTGGCTAGTTCTTGCATCACAATTCGAACGCAGAAGGGGACCAAAGAGTATTTATTGAAAGGGGGAAAGCGAGGTTAGTGGCTGGCAACATTTCCTACCTACCTACCTTCTCCGTACCTGCCAGGTGCAATTCACCATACTTCGTACTCCGTACCTTCCTCGCCTTCCATTCCGTTCCCTACCTTACCTGCCTTGAGGCTTTTGGCAGGCACGTACGGAGTACTTCGTACATAGGTACGGATACTTGAGAGGAAACACCATCCATTTCTCTTTCCCTGCTTTCCTCCCGGCTCCTGCCCTGGTTTGCTTCCAAGTTCCCACTCGTTCGTTCCTCTCCTCCTCCTGGCCCTGCCCTGTCACCCTGTCTAGCTCTTCGCCACGGGCAGCCATCACCTGCAAGATACCCTGCACTTGCTGCTTCACCCCGGTCATTCACTGCGGGCCTGGTATCCGTACCTAGCCTGGCGTACCCATCTCTCCCACACACACACTCACCTTCACCTTGCACTTGCAGGCTTGCAGAGCACCACCGCTGCACCAGAAACCCAGAGGGGGGAGGAGGCTAGAGCTTCTTGCCCACCTCCATGGCAATGGCAGCCAGAGTCTAGAGGTGCCCACCTGAGGTACCTTAATGTCGTCTGCCCATACCGAGTGGTCGTGGTGTCTTTTCTCGTCTTTTTACTCCTCTTCTTACCTTACGCTCCCGAAATTCTTTCCCTTCTTTTCCCTTCCTTCTCGCCCTCTCTCTCTCCTCCGGCCTGCCTGCCCATCTTTCGTCGTGCTTGCCGACGTCTTTTTCTTGTCTCGTCTGTTCAGTTGCATCTCAAGGCCATTTCGCCTGTAATAATCACTCACCCTCATTTATCGTCCCTCTTGACGTCTTTTCTTTGCCTTTTCCATTCTTCTTGTTCATTACCAGTATCTTTTATTACTATAGTACCTTATCTCACGCATCACCTCGAACCCAGTCAATCACTCACTCGTTTCACCCAATTTTGGACGTTGCGGCCACTCCACACGCAACACACGCAAACCAACGACGAAAAAAAGCCAGTCACGCAACGCCACGCGCCATCCATCGACGACACTCTCTCAATCACTACACATTCGTACAGCTACCTTAATGAAGAGGAGCCGCCCTCCCATGAACTTGAACCATTTTCATCTGGGCCAACCCACTCAAGTCGGAACAACACAGAATCTATTCGGTTCCCCGACGACGTTAGACGCATCCGACTCGACGAAGCCCTTCTCGACGCAATCCCCTCGAAATTTTTTGAAAACCAATGCGCATTTTGACCCCAAGCTACAACAACCAACTACTTCCACACACACCACTCCCTAAGGGCGCCGAATGACCACGACTGCCGGAATTTGCACAATCAAAGCCAACTGTGATTGTTCCTCACCGCACTTTAATTCGAGATAGCTAAGAGCACAGACTGGATCGGTGTCCGTCACAATTGTTCACCGTAGCCGTGCTGGTCTCGGCGAGTCAGCCGCTCCGAGAATCCCATTGCGCTCGGCCCCCGCCTGCTCCCGCAATCGTCTTATCCCCCGTTAAGCTTGGGTGCCACTCGCACTCCATGGCCCGGATACCCCACGCCGACCAAGACCACCCGCCTCGACGCTTACGCTCATCTGCGAAAGCCACCGGTTTCTCCATCTTCCCGCAGCCCCCTCACGGAGCATGTCCGGATCCGGGTCCGGGTCTGGGAGCCCCTCCCGGGGCGGCCCTTCCCGGTCCCATCGGATACCGCTACATGAGCGCTCCAATTCCCAGTCCAACTCCCTAGCCATCCGCATCGTCCCCTACAGCCCGCCTCGTCCAAGCGACAAAAATCGAGATTCGACCGCCTCGGCTTCATCATCACGCACTCCGACCTCGACGACCGCACTGCTTTCTCCAAACCCTTCAGGTTACGATCACACCAGCTTTTCATGGACCGACGACCGCACCGCCAGCCGTGCTAGCGACCGCTATTCCCATAGACGGTCTCAATCCTCTAGCACACGAACCTCAGTGCTATCGCCAGCCTCTTCAACCTTCCCATTGGTGAGCGCCAGGGATAGCGGTGTTTCAGGCTCGAAACTGCGATCCGACTCCTTGCCCGGCGACGAATCGTCCCCCACCACCCCTGTCCCTACCACTCCACCACATCAGACTGATATTTCCCACGTTAATGCACGATCCCGGTCCACCCAGCGCAGTGCCGACAACGAGCCTGTCACACCCTCAGCGAAGCGCCCCTTGTCCCGCCGTCGCAATCTCATTACGCTCAACGCCGACGGCAAGACCTTCTCCCTCTTGCCTCAGGGGCAGCGGGCCGGAACCCAAGGAGACCATGCCTCTAGCACCGCCCCAAGGCTATCACTTTCGACTACCGCCTCGCATGAGCGCCTTTCAGACGCCTTCAGTGAAAATCGTCCCAGCTCAACCGTGACTTCCTACCCGGATCAAAGCTTCGCATCCACGTTAACCCCGGCATCCTCGACCACGCAATTAGCAGGTGATTCTATTACTAGCATAGCCGGGTCTTCGTCGTCTCCTTGGAACTATCGAATGGTCGGTGGCCTACGCAAGGTTCCCAACACTCCCGATCTCAAGCAGAAGCAAAAGTCGACGCTACTCTACCCGGAATCCGATCCAGCCCCATCCTACCCGTCATCCCCATCAGGCTCTCGACTCGCGCCGCTGCCAGAGGCCCCTACCACTGATTCGTCTGAATCTTCCGACCCCCACGATTTGCAGCCCAAAACCTCCTTTCAGTCATCCATCACTGCGTCCACGTCTTCAGAAAAGACCAACTACAAAGTCTACGGCTCCAATTCACCCCAAGCAACCGACGCCGACAGCGTTTTACATGCGCCATCGACGGCCTCAGAGACGACAAACTACAAGGTGTTCGGTTCCAGCTTACCTTCTTCGCCCGAACGAGAGGAGTCATTGCAGCCGCCATCATCGAGTCACTCCAACTACGTAGTTCTCGGCCGGTCTTCGCCTCCAGAGCCTTCTTCTGCCGAGAGAAGTCCCCCAAAGACGGCCGATAGCGAACAAAACTACGTTGTGCTCGGCGCATCGTCCCCAGCACCATCATCTGTGGCCTCTAGCCGTCGTTCCCGTATCAGGCCCGAGTACTCGCAGGAAAGCCTTTTGGTGGCCCCCCTGAAACCCTACAAGGCGAAGAAGAGGCCCAACGAGAGGTTTGGATATTACAAGTCGCGATCGAGGGATTCTTTACGTCGTGCAGCGTCGGTGAAGTCTATTTCCGGCTCACTCACTCTCGAAGCAGCCCAGAGTTTCCTCGCATCTCCTGCTGCATTTTATCGATCCCGTGTTCTGGCCAGCCAGCCAGGTCGGCAGCCTGACGCGCAAGCTGCGCCAACGGAACCCGCCCCCATTTCTGTTCCTGCTGAATCCCACATGACCACCCATCCTCACCAATGGAGCTCACAACTATCCACCGTTATTTCGGAGAGTGAGGGAGACAGCGAGCCTCCTTCACGTTCCGTGTCACCATGGTCTGTGCCTGGGAGACGGGGTAGCATACCTTTGAGCAGCCATAGCCGACAGATGCTCAGCATTTCATCGTCGCTAGCTGCCAACGAGGAGCGCTCACTTTCTCACTCAAGATCCTTTACGGATTCTCTCGAACGCCCTCAAGCTACACACAGCAGAGGGAACACGCTTCGTATGGTTACCGATCGAGATGAACATGGCGACGGCCTGGCAGAGCTGAACCAGCTTCATCAGCGTCCTTCACGGACCGGCCTTTCAAGCTTCTTCTCGAGTTCCTCATCGGATCGGAACCTTCACTCCTCTAGTAGCTCCCGTGCGAACAGCCTTAACTCGGCGTCCATCCCGACTTGGGCCAAGTAAGTGAACCCGATATCCTGCAGGAAGCAGTGTGATCTCAGAAATTAGACCATAAGCTGATGTAACCGCCCACTTGTAGATTCTACTACGGAAGCGGGGAACGCCGATTCCTTGCCAGCTCAGGAGACTCGATGATGTCGGATCCGAATGATAGCCGGCCACCAAGCTCATTCCAAAGCCATTCCCCCAGTGTCGAACAGCTCGCCATGAACATCTACAGCCCCAGGCGGCGGCCAAGGGAGGTAAATCTTGCCAACCCTCGGCCATTGTCAGATGTCGGCTCCATGGAGATCAACCAAGCGCCGTTGACGGACAACCGAATGCGCAGCGGGTTAAGGAAGAAAACATCCAGCATCTGGTCACCCCACTTGCGGCGTGATCAGAGGGCTGGTCGTCACAGCATCTGGGAACCACCTTCCATGACGTGGTCTGGCGAGACAAGCATGCTGGGCAAGCGAAACGTACAAGTTGCTTTCTTCGCTCTGGGATTTATATTCCCATTTGGTGAGGCACTCCTATTCAACGGCACTGTATTGACAAGGCTAATATTAGCCAGCATGGATGATTGCTGCCTTCCTTCCGCTGCCCCCGGACCCTCAGGCCGAGATGGCCGAGCGCGACCCTAGATCAAGCCTGATAGATGAGGAACGGGACCTTCCTCGGCGAGTTGCAGCGGTCGACGAGACTCTCTTCCAAAGCGCCCGTTGGTGGCGTGCACTTAATCGGTACATGTCCGTCATCGGTCTTCTCGTCGTCGGCGCCATTGCGGCTCTCGTTGTCGTCGGCGTAAAGCAAGGCTGGGGCCAAATGGCGTAGCCGCCTGTTCCCTGCCACCTCCTTTCTAGCTCATGCACACCACCTCGAACAAGAGGCCTGGTTCTCGAACACGCCGCGGTACACAGCTTTCGGCCTCGGCAAAGAAAATGAGTACTCATCAAAAGCATCATTGGCCGTTGAAATTCAGCGCATCGGCATTACGACTGGGGTAACGACTTAATCCCTTCACGAATATACGACATCAGTTATTTTTTTTCTCATATAGACACGCACATACCAAGTTTTCTCGGCAGCCGACCATCCGGCCGTTTCTACCATCTAGTCTAATGGCTCCGCACAACGACGCCTGCGAGCCTTATATAGTCCGCTGTAATTGTACACCTGGCCAGATTGGGCCGTACCCCTGATGACAACATGATGGCATTTCCTTTTGATTTTCTCGTTGGGCGACTTGGATTGCTTGACGATACCCCCCTTGGCTTTACACGGGAGTCAACATGCTGGCATTGGTGTTGGGTGGTTTGTGACGAGCCAGACAGTGGCATCACGTTACTGTTGTGGGATATAGACATCATATTATACTGGTTTAGTTTTAGATCTGCATAGCCTGCAATGTCTAATGAGCTGCCCTTTGAGGGCTTCTTACACCACAATGACTCGTCCAATTCGCAACTTTGACGATAGCCCTTCCTCCATTAACGTTGTTCTCGCATGTGCAGGAACAAGGGCCTCCAGACGGAGACAAGAACAATTCTCTACAGAGATGGCGCCCTTGTCAGTGTCCTTTAAGCAGCTTTGCTTCTTTGTCTGGCTTCCACCTCGGCTTTGATTTCCTCCATGGCCTCGTCGATCTCCCGCTGAGGGTCGGCCGACACACCCAAGACCGGTTCCCGGCCTGAAAGACTGTCTGAGCTCAGAGTACGGGTCAGCTTGGCACCGCCTTTGCCTTGACGCGCCTCGAGTTGCTTGCGAAGGATCTGTTTTGCCGGAGAGGCAAAGAAGGCCATGGAAAGCGCAGTGCCGACTATGGTATAGAAATAGACACGAGCCCACACCTGGACCGAGCCGGAGAACTCTAGCACAAGGAAGGGGCTGACAACGAAGGACATGCCGATCTGAGTAACGAAGAGCGAGACGATGTCGTAGTAGATCTTGTTGGAAGTCGGCGCACCGCTGCTCGCGTCGAGGAAAAAAGCCCGAAAGTAGCGGCGATAGTCTATAATCAGTCGTTAGTCCATCATAGCACTCGCCTTGGCTCTTTAGCGGCTCTCTCAAAGGTGTACTTACTCTTGGCTACGGTTTGGATGAAGCTGGCGAGGATGAAGCTCATGTAATAGCCGGGATAAAAGCCGTGCCAGAGGGCACTGGTACTGAACGTGAGAAGGCTTGCGCGGAATCCAGGCTTTTTCCCAACAGGCGTGACCCGAAGGTATACATAGTTCCTCAGCCAGTTGTTGGTGTTGATATTCCAGTTGCCAAGGTAGGCGCGCGTGTTTTGGGCTGTCTCGACACCCCAGGGGTTGATGTTTTGTAATCTGTTCCATGACACTTTGCCGGTGACAGGATCAACGCCATTATAGCCCAGGCCTGCCAAGATACAAGCGCCCTCGGTCAAGCACCAAACTCCGTAGTATTTCAAACGGGCCGTAAACCCGACCATGTGAAGAATCCAGACCCTGTGGAAGAACCCATGATCCATATACGCAGGGCTAGTTAAGTAGGTGATTGGGAAGTAACCAGAGAGAATCATGAAAAGTGCAATCCACCCCAGGCCGCTGGCGGCTTTCAAAGTAGCAGGTGTGCCACTCCGAGGGATCTTTCTCTTCTTCCTGACAGGAGGCTTCTTTGAGGGATCGACCTGGGCCGGAAGGTCAAACATTGTGGTGTCTATCCATTTGCGATAGTCGGTATAGTCGAAAGCAGGTCCGGCGAAGAGCGAAGGGAAGAATAGTACGTATCCAGCGTAGTCCATTATACTTGGAAGTACGATCAATCTTCTTTCTTTCTGGTAATCAGATACCTGGTCGTCCGGTAGCTGACCATCGGCGACGTTCCAGCAGAAACCGCTAAGCTTCATCAGAAGTACCATCTGGGCGCCAGTGATATCGACAGAAGACGGGTTGTTGGCCACTTGACGAGCGATGTGACTTATGGACATGTGCCCCATGAGAAACGTGAAGCCGATCCATGGCATGAATGGGCTAGTGCGCAGGTACTTCGCAATGCTGTAGATGCCGGCGGAGGCTATGGCAAGAGTGCGCACTCCATCCCACAAGTCGAAAAGGCCGACCAGATAGAAAGTGGAGGTACTATTCCAAGAGCCGAAGTGTCAACAACAAGGCCAGTTGGAAGATAGATGTGGGTATCTGCTGAGAAAGCATACCTTATTATGAAGAGGTTTTTGAGGTCAGGCCTAGAGTCGGGGACTCGCTTGAGCAAGCCGGCTAGTGGGTATGATATGAGGAACGAGAAGACGAGCTTGACTGTAGAATCGAGGTGTCAGTGCTGGTGCTCTGTTGGGGACAAGGGTTCGCAGAGCTTCGCCATGTAGTTGAGCTTGACAGGAGGGACTGACGTTCGTCTGGAGATGCGCCGATGCGCGAAGCGATAAGCTCGAAAGCTGCATAGTCAAGAAAAATTAGCAAGAGAGGCTTCGGTAGTGAAAGAAGCCAACATAGAAACAATCAAGAAGATACTAGTTGAGGGCGCATGATACGTACGCTTATGAATGAATGGCAACATGTTGGCTTTGACGGCCACTGCTACTTATTGAATGGATCCGACAACGACGAGAAGGTGCAAGGCTGACTTGTAGTAAGAAAAGACGTCGAGGAAACGCTCAATCCATAGCTCCTGGAAGACGGTTGAAAGGAGAGGCGAAACACCGAGAGGTGGAGGCTCGGAGAGGTCAGCCTTACGTCGAGGGGGAGTGAGCGATGGGCTGGGGGTTTATCAACTGAGGTTTTTTGGCTTTGGTGATGGATGTCGGTCGGGATTATGTGGCGGCGTGCCAACTTCGGATGACGGGACGGGAGCTAAAGCTGGAAACAGCTGGTTATGGCAAAGCAGCTGTGATTGCGGATCGTCTTAAGAAGAAGAAAAGAACAACGGTTTCGTGTGACGGCTGAAATGGCACGTGGACCTGTTGGCGATGGGCCATTCTCAGGTCGCAAGGGGGAGGGGGATACTCCGTAGGTTGTGGAGGCGTTCCCTAGAGCTTCTCCCCCCACCATCAATGCCAACGGAATTGAATTTTCTCTTAACCCCTACCCCTTAAGGAAAATAAATTCAGAACCGGGAACAGTGAACAGTACAGAAGTCTAAGTCTGTTTTTTCTATTTATCTTTAAATTAATATATAATGTACTTAT
>JFFI01000566.1:6925-33343 GCA_001563125.1 Colletotrichum salicis
GACTCGAGAGGAGTTCCAACTTCCAAGTGGTATCGGGCATCCTGATCGCCATCGAGACACATACTTCTTGCGACGTTCATGCCACCGTCCGGTCCGTAAAAGTATGCCTATTCCAGCCCTATCCGCAAACCAAGCCTGCATGTTCGCGTGGCTCGCTTGATTTAGATCAAACTCTGACCTTGTGCAAAGGTACCTCGCACGAAGATCGCTATATCTCGAAATGTTACCTGTCCACTCGGTCCTGGCCCTGCTTGTCGCAGCGGCGTCGGCGTCAGCAGCTCCTGGTCAGCCCACTGACAAGGCTTTTGACTATGTTCGTGCTCTCTGATCGCTTATATCCAGCCCGACACATGATGTTAATCAACTAATATCTACATAGATTGTTGTCGGCGGAGGTACCGCTGGGATTGCTTTTTCGACCCGTCTTAGTCAGGGGCTGCAGAATGCAACAGTCCTTGTCATCGAAGCAGGTCCAGCAGGTCTTGGTGACGAGCGCATTGAGATCCCGGGTCGGAGAGGCTCGACCTTTGGTAGCAAGTACGACTGGAATCTCACGACTGTGCCGCAGGAGGGATCCAATGGCCGCGTCTGGGTTCAAACAAGAGGGCACGTCCTGGGTGGGAGCTCTGCACTCAACCTCTTCTCATACGACAGGGCGTCTGCTCACGAATACGACGGATGGGAAGAGCTTGGTAACCCAGGGTGGAACTGGGACTCGATGCGGTCTGCCATGATGAAGTCGGAGAATTTTACCTCGGCCAACACCCAGTATTACACTGGGAGCGAGGGCGTTGGCGATTCCGGACCTATTAAGGCTCTGATCAACCGGCTTATCCCCGAGCACCAAGCCCCATTGTTCCCGGTCATGAACAGCCTGGGGATCGAAACGAACCTCGAATCCTTGCACGGTAACGTTCTGGGTGTTCTGTACTCGCCCAACAGCATCGAACCGACCCACTACAACCGATCCTACAGCGCGAATTCCTACCTACCCTTGGCCGGTGCGAACCACTTCGTTCTCACAGAGTCGAAGGTTGCAAAAGTCAATCTCAAGACCAACTGTCGCGGTAGTCAGCGTGCTACCGGGGTAACTCTTGTCGACGGAACCGTCCTAGCTGCACGCCGCGAGGTCATCGTCTCCGGTGGGGGTTTACTCAGCCCTTCTATCCTAGAGAACTCCGGCATCGGCAAGGAGGATATTCTCTCCGCTGCTGGTATAGAGCAGATCATTGATCTCCCGGGAGTAGGTGAAAATCTCCAAGATCACATCCGCATCCAGAGTTCGTACGAGCTGAAGAGTAACTACACTGGATACGACCGTCTCAAGTATGACACAGCCTATGCAGCCGAGCAGCTCCAGCTCTGGCGTGAAGGCAAGACTTCGATGTATGGATACTCTGGTAGCGGATACACGTTCACCAACTGGAACCAAGCTCTTGGTGACGAGGGTGAGGCAGAGCTTACTGCTCTTGCTCAGACGGCGATCGGCGATAGCGACAACTCAATCGAGAGGAAGAAGCTTCAATGGCTCAACGATACGACGGTACCTCAATTGGAAATACTATTTAGCGATGGATATACCGGCGTCAAGGGGTATCCCACTTCAGGTAGCTCGGGTTACGGCAAGGACTATTTCACCCTCATCGCCGCCATTATGCACCCCTTGAGCCGTGGAAATGTCCATATCAACCCTGCCAACCCCTTGGGGCCGCCTCTCATTGATCCAAACTACCTTTCCAACGAGTACGACTTGCAAGCAGCCATCCAAGCCATCAAAAAATGTCGTCAAGTTGCTCTGACAGAGCCTCTAAGATCCACGTGGGTTTCGGAGTACGAGCCAGGCTTGAACATCACAACAGACGCGCAGTGGCGGGACTTTGCTCTCAAGACTACTTTGTCCATCTATCACCCAGTGGGCTCCTGCGCAATGCTTCCGAAGGAAGACGGCGGCGTCGTTGACCCGTCGCTCAAGGTCTACGGAACCGAGAACCTCAGGATAGTGGACGCAAGCATCATGCCCGTTCTCATCTCAGCTCACATTCAGACCGCGGTGTATGGCATTGCAGAAAAAGCTGCCGAAATCATCATCGAGGCTGCAAAGAAGTGATGAGAGCTTTTGTTCAGTATTACCAGTCATACTTGACCCAGAACATGCTGAGCAATCCGTATAATGACGCTGATGCACCTAGGTAGTGTCTGACGACTTGCTCTATTTCGTGTACATACTAAGTGCTTTGCTATTTGCAGCTCTTCGCAGTGACAGCATCATCTATAATAAGAAGTGCTGTCTACTTTCTTGTCGCTGCAAACTCCTCCAGCCAAGCTTGTACAAATTCCACCTCGAAGCTCTGGGCCTCTTTGACAGGCAATGGTGGCAGGTCAGCCGTTGTCTCGTTCCTGAAGATGCCGTTCTCGTCCCAGTGGTGGACTGCTCCGCCCGTGATGACCAAATTGGGTTCCTCAGTTGTTGACCCTGGCCGCGGGAGTCCAATCTTGTTGGGAGTCGCAGATCGCCACGGGTCGGATTCGCCATCAATGATAGCTACGCGAGGGTAGCTGAAGTTGTAACCACCGTACTTGTTGATGGCTTCGACGTCGGGTAGTGAGGTGATGTTGAACGCCTTGCGGCAGATGACTGTGGAGTAGTCAATATCAATCAGGCGCGAGATCAAAGGAAGCTGATTTTCTGGGACGCCGGAGCCAGTCTGGAGGTAACCCCATCTAAACGAGAATGTCAGAGTTTCGCCACAGACATTATGAGTTTGACCACTTACTGCGAACAATACTGGTAGGCCCACAGACGCCAGGACGCGCTCAGATCATCCGCGGCATATGCATCGTCGCTCCCAGGCCCGAAACAGTCATCCTGTGTCTCCGAATCGCACCAGGACGATGTATATTTGACGTAGCCGATGTAGTTCTTGAGTCGAGGAACCAACTCCGTGACTTCTGACTCGTAGCCGCCAATCTCAAGCAGGTAACGAGCACTCGAGTCAAGACTGTCCGTCGCGGGCCACACGAGCTCGTCGGAGGTCATGTTGCCACAGTAGAGAAGGAAATCGTCGTTGTCAATGGCTGGGTCCCAGTTTCGGCCCTGTAGCCCTGCGATCCCACCTCCAATCGCGCTCGCAAAGTCAACGCTCGCAGTCACGTTCGGGAGTCCGAAAGCAGTCTTGAGTGTCACAATGTCCTCCTCAGTCGTGTTGCCCTTCTGCATCAAGATGTTGTCCACCATGTGCTTCAGCTTCTGTGTCGTCTCGGCGCATCCCTCGGGAGCGAAACGCCTCGCGGCTTCGTAGTATTCCCAAAAGTCAACTACGGCGGCAGTGACGCCAGAAGAAGAGATGGCGCCCAAAAAGACGTCGGGATACAGCTTGCGCAGGAACGCGACGAATGCCCCGGCATAGGAGCCTCCGTACACGATCCACGGAGTTTCCGGTGCCGTCAAATTTACTTCCGCCAGTTTACCGGGGAAGACAATGTTCTTGGCAAAGTAAGCAGTGTCCGCCAAGGCTTGGTCCGTTGTCAAGAATCGCAGGTTTTCCGTGCTGAAGTCTGGAGTGGGATAGCTGCGGCCGTAGTATCGATGCTCCAAGATAACGCCGACTCCGTTGGTTGCTTCCGCCAGGATGGCAACGATGCCCTTTTGCAAGAAAGGCAAGCGGCCCGCGCCGCTGGTTTCGCCCGCTGCCAGAGCGATGACAGGGCCGCCAGGCTTGTAAAACCGGTCGTCATACCAGTATCGGAGAGGAAAGCTGCCATTCGAGTGTGGCTCGTACATGGAATCATTGTGAAAATGGTCAATTGGAACGGAAAAGTTGAAGGGCCGGTAGAGAGTGGACGGATCGGGCGCACCGGGGGCGCTGTCGTTGGCGAATAATCGGACGACTTCGGGGCCTGCAGCTCCTTCGGCGGCGGGTTCGAGCTTGGGTTGGAGATGGAACTCCCTCCATATCTGAGCCGGGCTGAGTTGCGGTCCAAGAGCGGCGGTAACCCGGATCAGGCCGAGGAGACCAACTGTCAACCAAGACGGCGCCATCGTGTCGGTTTGGCCTTGAATTCAGAAAGAAGATCAACTTGGAGCGAAGGCAGCTGCGGACCGTACAAACTTCGCGTGAATAAGTCGCGCCCCCGGCCGTATTTGAGCTATCCGTGTCACTGCCGATCATCGCAATCTCTGTTCGTGGGTGCCGCGGCGTCGTACGAGGGGTCCAGGGACTCGATTGCGTCTTTGCGTGACCGAATGCTACCTACCTGATCGGTCCTGGCGTCTTATTCGACGATACGAACTCGTCGTTTAAAGTTCGATGTTCGACCTTCCCGAAAAGCACAAACTTCGATCTGAGATGGGGCCGGCCAAGGCTTGTTCCCCGTCTTTTTGGACGTCATGGATTATAAACCCGCTAGGTAGGCTTCAAAGGGGACCTGCAATCAAACGCTATCATGACAACTTCTCCATCTCAAATAGCTCTGCTGTTTTTAGACTTTGGCAGGTTTAATTCGACGTGAACCATCAAAGCTTGTCTACGCTGCACTTAATTGACAGTATTAATCCGTGCCCGGGACAACGTACGCATACGCGATACGCGTTAGTTCCGAGGCGGGTCCAAGAAAGGCCTGAATGAACCGTACAAACCCCGTAGGGCTTATTGATCACGTATTCAATGCGGCTGGGTTATTAAACAGCACCTATTGCACACGTTTGAGGGAGATGAACGTTGTTTCCCTAGTGTCCAGAGTCACTGCCAATATCTCAGCCATGGCACATGCACTTAGTAACGCGAAACTGGTGCATCAGCGCGGATGGTCGCAGCAAGTGGACGAAGCACCAGTTCCCAATGGTTACTGCTGGAAAAGGTAGTGTCTAATGGAACGATACAGACAACTGTGGCAAATTATCTATCCTAACTTTGAGCTACCTGAAAACGTGTCGCAGAGGCTGTATTCTGGCGAGGAATTTGCACGAGCACGTACTGTTATCTTCACTTAGTCTCCCTATTCAAGTGCATGGTCTTCAAGGTCAAAGTTTGTCCAGTACTATTTCCACAATACCTTCGATATCTATAAGTACTTATAGGTACCTAATCTCATGTGCTGCTCTTCTTCTTCTTTAGACCAGAGAGGGTACAGGTAGCTGTAGACCTGACGGGGGAGCACAGCACAGCGGTAGCTTGGAACCTCGGAGAGTGCATGTACTTATTCAAAGGTCGATGAAAGAATGGCGGGTCTGGAAAAGTTGACGTAGAACTGAGGGGAACAAAGATGACGGGAAGAAGGCGGGCATAAGACAGCAAGTAGCGCAATTACGGATCCCCGGACACCAAGCATTATCACCAGATCACCGGATCAAGTTTTCAAGTTTCGCGATATGCAAAAGGTGGTATAATAGGTATAGAAGATAGCAAAAAGCTCGCGATAAGATGGCCCGGTTTCAACAACCGCCGTAGAGCAACCCCGGAACATCGAGCCTTGCCAACCATGCAAAAGTAGGTTGCACGACCCCGTTGTTTCCGTGCCCTCGTAACATTAAATCTTCACTTCCCCAACAAAACGCAGTACCACCACTCGCTCGCTCGCTCGATCGTATATTTTGTTTTACATCGTAAGGTGGCCGACGCGTTTAGACGTCCTGGACGTTGACAACATCGCCGTAGCGGTCGACAGCGACCTCCTTCTTCTGGATGGAAGCCTTGACGGGCTTGTCGGCAGCGAAGATGTGATCGAGTTCTTCGAGCTGTTGCAAGCAAGTCAGTATGTGTTTTAGAAAGTTTACTAGGCTTGATTTGGATACTTACAGTGCGGCCCTTGGTCTCGGGAATGAAAACGTAGATGACAGCGGTCTGGATTGCGTCCCAGATTGTGAAGATGATGTAGGTCTTCCAGGCAATCTTCTCCATGGAAACGGGCCAGGCGAACTGGTTGAGGAGACCGGCGGCGTTGACGGCCAAGTTGGAGAAGGCCATACCCTTGGCGCGCATCTCGAAGGAAAGGACCTCGACGGGGTAGAGAGCCTGGAGGGGCGTGATACCGACTGAGTAGACGGAGCCGAAGATGAAGATCATGGCCAAGCAAGCCTGGGACGCAGCTGGGTTGTCGAAGATGGGAGCGCCACCGTCCGTCTCGCCGACCTGAGACTTGGACAGAATGCCCGAGGCAACCGTCATGCCGAGCCACACGATTGTGCAAGCGGTGAATGAGAAGAGCAGCAGAGGGCGGCGACCAACCTTGTCAACAAGCAAAGCACCGCAGATGGCGCAAAGGAACTGCTGGCAAGAGTTGATGAGGGTGATATTGGCTTGCTGAATCGGGTGGGTGTAGCCGGCGGTGTCGAGGACGGATCCAAGGAAGTACGACAGAACAGCGTTACCAGCCCACTGGCCAAAGATTGAGATACAGACGTTGCAGGAGAGACGGTAGACGGAAGCGCGGTTGCGGAACAGCGCACGGTAGTCCCACCAGCGCTTGTCGGCACCATCCATGTTGAGAAGCTCCTCGTACTCGTGAAGCTGAAGTTTGACCCAAGGGGACTCGGGGTTTCCGTTTCCGTGGTACTTTGCGAGGACCCTCGCAGCCTCTTCCTTTTTATTGTTTACAAAGAGCCATCGGGGAGACTCGGGCATGAACATGCAGAAGATGACAATGAGTCCCGAGAAGAGAGCCTGGAGCCAGGTGATGAGGCGCCATGAAGCATCACCCTCGATGTCTAGAGCTCCACGAGCAGCACCAGAAGCAATAATAGCTCCAGAGAACCACAGGGTGTTGTATAAAGCTCCTACGGTTCCTCTGAAAGCCTAGAATAATAGTTAATAAGAGCTCTTGTCTTGTTTTGGTGTTTTGACTTTGTCACTTACTGGGTGGTTGATCTCGACGACGTACATGGGTCCGGCGGAGGCGGCGATGGAAACACCGAAACCAAGCAAGAAACGGCCGCCCATAAATTGGCTAGTGCCATTGGCAGTTGCCTGAATGCACGTACCGACAATAATAATGGCTGCACCGATGAACATGCCGATTCTGCGACCCCAGGTGTCGAGGGCGGGACCAACGAAGGGAAGAGCTACAACACCACCAATCTGGTACATGGAAGAGATGATACCAGCCCAGATACCGTCGTTCTTAGCACCGTAACGCTCCTTGAAAGAAGGGTTCTGGAGCAAGTTGTTGATCAAGGAACCGTCATAACCGTTCATAGTGGAACAGAAGAAACCGATGAGGGAGAAGGCGTAGATCATGAGCTGGGCTTTGCTCCAAGCATTGGGGCGCTCCTTGATCATGGCCTCGTTGAAAGCCTCACTACCCTTGACGACCTTGGTCTGGACCTCCTTCTATGTTGCGAAGACGTGTTAGCTACTCGTTGCTAGAATCATGTAGGGTCCCATGAGAAACGCTACCGTGACTTGCCTTGTCGGAGTCATGGTCGTGAGCGTGGACCGTGTCCACGGTATCAATCTTCTCAGACATGCTGACTGTGTGCGGCACGCGGCCGAAGGCGCAAGTTCCCTTTGTTGTTGGCGGAGAGGGAGTAAGCTGAGATGGCCGATCACCACAGACCAAGCTGTGTGTAATGGATCTTGGAGGCGGAAGGTGGATGAGGGGAGGGTTGAGGATGGAGAGCTCGAGGCAAAGCAGACCAGGGATCGCGGGGACACGCCGAGGTTTTATGATTTTCGGTCTTGGAAATCACCTGCGACGGGGATGAGGAGTAAGATTCCGATGGAGAGGAAGCGGTTCTGGAACGAACCCCAACCCTCAATTGCCCATCAATTAGTTCAGCCGTTTCGAGCCTACCACCCTTGCATGGGGTGGAAGGACGGCCCATTGCCACATGGGACCGAAAAGGCGGCTGGACTAGGGCGAATGGTCTTTGGGTTTTGCTTGTGCTGGCTGGGCAGATTGATGGTTGTTGCACCACCCTCATTCACACCCCCCCTACCGACCCCTTGTCCTTTCAGAATTCTCAGACGAACATCTGCGGGTGCTGGGTTGCCACTTGAGCGATGGGCCAGTCCACCAGCATCCGACTTTGAGGCAAAGGACCTGCACTGAGGCGTTGCCTAGATGGACTCGCCGGTTCTCGCCTCTGGCTATTGGGTCAAGCTCGCTATGCTCGCTTTCCGACCTCGAGACGCACATCTTAAGACATGACACTGCTTGGCAGGTACCAGCTATCCGTTTTCTTGATCCCGTGATGGCTGCATCGCAATCAATGTGAACGAGATGGCAGGCGTCTAGGCGTCCTTCAAGCAAACCTTGGGGGCGGCTTAAGGTTCTGGCCTGTCTGTCTGCCTTAGTGCGGAGAGAAACCCCCCAATTACTCTCCAACACTGCTTCGTCTGTGCCGAGTTCTGCTGAACATGGTACCTATGCAGGGCCTGACGAAGGAACGCCAATGAAGGCGTGTCAACCTAGAAGCCCATCCCAGTAGACGAGACGAAACGGGCCGGCAGACGAGATGGGCCAGCTTGGCTAGTGTCTGGCGTTGACGACATGCGCGTTGGGTTCTGAGCGTGGTCACCAACGGTTGTCAGGCGGAGAAGCAGAAGCGTCTATTGTCCTGGCCGGCCTCTTCTGCTTTCTCCCTCCCCGGATCAGCGGGTCGACAGGCTCCGTAACCCTGCCGGGATGTTTGCGGATGCCATGCTGCCTTAGTACCGGCTTGATGGGGCTGCGCTGGAGAAAACGCCAAAGAAGGTTTTGCTGAATCTGGGGCAGAGTGTGTGGGCTTGTGGAGATGCTGGCCGTCTTACCTCGAGTCGACCAGGTTTGTCTGTTGATTCGAGCACAAGGTGACCTATTCGCGGATTGCCCAGTTGTCTAATCGGAGATATCCCTGTCGCTGTTGGCAGTCGCTTCTTTTGAGGCCGGAAATCGAATCATCATCAGCCAGTTCAGGTTCCTCGATTGCCCACCAGCAGTAGTCCATGGCGCGCCCGCCCGGGTCCCTGAGTCCACGCAGCCGAAGACACACGAGCCCGTCGCACTCTAACGCGTTCTGTGGCGTCTGGGTTGGCTGGGAAGGATTGAGATGGGGAAGAAAAACTGGAGGGTAGATCTGGAGAATGGGACGCCAAACCCAAATGGGTCACAATAGCTCAGAATGAGAGGATTCACACTCGACTTCAGCCGGGCCGTCTTTCCATGTGGCCTGAGCAACACCTGCTGACTTTCATTTGCTGTCTCTGCAGACTGGAAATGATTGAAGTGACCAAGGACTGTGTCTTCCGGGGACTGTCCTGGACTTTGCTGAGTGCTTACCCACCCCCTGTCCTTTTTCGCGTTCCCGCCAGGGATGTATCTTACTAAGGACTGATACTCATTTCATGTCGGTACTTTGCAAGACAGCCGAAGTATTTCGCGATAGCGGAGTGCCTGGCTTCCGATGCGGTTGTCAACAAAGTCACCAGCTGGGGCTACAACATTGGAACTGAAATCAGTCTAAACCAAGCAAGTTCACGGACACATGTATTCCCATTTTGGTGATTTTCCAAAGCTCAGCATTTCTGAAAAGAGGAAACGGCGGAAAGGATCATGATTGACTTGACAAATGCCCCATCTTCACTCTCTGGCGCCCTCCGAGTCCTCTCCCGATTCTCCCGACTGAACGCTATTCCTATCTGGTAGACGGGCCGCCTTCCTCCGCGCTAAAATCTTCCTGAATGTGGCAGCCCAGTCCGGGAAACGCCTCTCGACTAAGACTCGGAGCTAAAGCACCCAGTCCCTGCGATCGCTGGCCCACCCACCCTTGTCATCTTGGAGCCGTTCTATTCTCATATTGGACTTCGAATATTGCGCCGTTGGCTTGGGATAGAGAAATTGGAGTATCATGCTCTCTAGACTCGACTCTAGGAAGCGGACGGACATGCACATGCGTGGCTCCGTACTCACGCACTCAAAGAATGACCACTCAGCGTCGGCTCCTTTGATGGGTCTTCGCGACTGCAAGCCACCGGCAATGGAATCCCATTCCTCCTCCTGAGTTCCAGCATATGAGAGTCGTTTCGACGTCTTCGTGATGATCCACACTAAGTGGTGGAATCATGACCCACGGCGATAACTGAGGCACATGGGCGCACGCGACCCATCGATGCGGATCTCGTTTGCCTATCATCCAAGTCTGTCAGTCGGTCCATTGTTCTCACTAGTCCCCGTGTCTACTCAGTCGGTATAGCCAACTGTCAACCTGGGCCTCGGGACCAGCTAGAATCTATTCGTCGAACAGTCACACATTTCAGCCACGGCTGTGATGCGTATTCTCACATTGAAGTCCTCGATGCGTCAAGCGGGCCGTGATCCAACGCCACTCTGCGCTCTTCCAACATGCTGTGGGTGAAGATTTATGGTCGGTGTGAAAAGCTCGCTTGTGACCTTTCGCAAGGGTGACGGATCCGAAATCCGTTGTCCACGCTGCGCCGCTGGTGAGTATCTTGAGCACCGTCCGATCGGCCGGGCCCACCGTAGGAACGGCTTCGAACGTGCTCCGCGATCCACATTGATCAATGTGTCAATGTATTCGCTATTCGGGAAAGCCTAGTGGCCAATTGGTGTACTCTCTGTATTGGATGTGACTGAATAAATAGCAGGGTCAACAAGGCTACCTCAGGCATCTGGACGATATGCGATCGCGTAGATGGCCGGGACCATACGCAGCTCATTGCTTTCCGGACCTCTATCCATCAGTAAACAAGTGTAAAGGAGGTATTGAAAGCCACCGGAGAGATTGAATGAAGCCTCAATAGCAACGTGCAATCTTCAGCCGATGACATGGTCTCTTCATGTTAATTGCAACATAAGCGGAAACTTCAAAAGCGATGCGCAGATCCTACGGGCAGGTGATGTGGGGGGTCGGACACATAGGATACCTGATGTTCATCACTGATTCTGGCGATCCGTCAATGTCGGTCTCGGCTAAGCTTCAACTGGTTTAAGCGTGAGCTGGGTTGCAAATTGGCAACTTCTGTTAGTTGTTCTATCTTTGTCATCAGCAGCACCTGTAGATATCTCTTTCCAAGTTTAAGCTTAACGCCAAGTAGACGAGCACCCGGGATGGAAAGTTGGCGCTGCAAGATCCGCACCGACAACCCGACGCATCTCGGAGCCTCTGGGGGGTAATGAGATGCCGCAAAGCGGCACAGCACCAATGACCAGACTGGGGCCAACAATCAAAGAAAGCCATAGTAGCCGAAGAACAAACCAACAGTGGAGAGAGTCTCAGCTGAGGTGCCTAGTCCTCACACTGCACCATATCCATCTCGTTATGAGCGAAACTGTAAACTTGCAGCTTGCAAGTCCATTCAGCGCTGACTCTTCCAGGTAGGTAAGCGAAAGATGGCGGGATGCAGCTTGTTACTACCATTCGATGTGCCTCAGACCTCGGTCCGGAGCTGCATGGTACCCAGCCTCTGCTCGTATCTTGTCCGGGGTTCCGGCATACTACACAGATATGAGAGGCTTTCCACGGCAAGGCCTTCCGCCAGCCAGTTCGCATCGGGCACTGGTGCAGGAGGACCTTTGATGCTAATGTTGTGACCGGAGCTCCTACAGGGCGGCGCTAACGGAACATCTTTCCTGGAAGAAGACCGGGGTACAACCCTCCAGGCCACCTAAAGTGTGGGAGGCTTAATTGGATCCGCGATTCTGGGATCGCTCTCTCGGCGTTCGCCAATGTACATGTCGACAAAATGCGCAGCATCCTAGATCGCAGGCTGTTGAGCTGCGACAACGCGAATGATCGTAGGGGCAAGCGGGCTTCTTCTCTTCCGCTTGGAAGACGCCAGAGGTTGACCAAGTTCGGCCTAGGGTGTAATGGAACTAGGATAAACGATATGCGGACTCACCATTTCGTAAAGTCAGGCTGCTCTAGAGATTTCTGTTCGGGAACCCTCACTCCACAATCCGTCGCAATCCTATTGCATTTCTTCACCCAGCCGCCTGAATGGGGCACTCCAGTCGCCAATGATACACCCATCAGTCCGGGTACCTTGCCTCGAAGGCGGAAGTGTGGCAGCGATCCAAGAAGGGGTTGCACGCATGAAAAAAGCATAACACTAATCTCACTGTACTAGCGGTACCGGGTGCCGTTGCCAACACCTGAGACCTTGAGGAAGTTAAGAGACCAAGACGTTGCCTAGCATGCAGGCCGAGGCCGTTCGTCTTGGCCTTTCGGGGTGGCGTCGTGTCCCCTCCGTAAGGCGTACACCTTCATTTGTAGTCGAAATAGTCTCGTGTAAGGCTTGGTTTTTGCGTTATTCCAAAAAAAAATTTACGGATTTGACCTCATCTTTGCCTCCAAGACGAGTTAAGATTGTGTTGACCTTCACCAGCTGGTAGTCTGAGAATCATGACTCCGCGAGCTAAGACGTTTGCATTACGACCCCTTCTGCGACGTTAACGATGATCATTTTTGCCATGACTACTTGGCTGGTCTGTGTCTCGACGCAATATTTCAAATTGCCTCCTGTCGACTATGCACATGCCTTCGGAATATAAGGTCCTTCTGCACATTGTTTATTAGGGGATCAGTATACTTGAAGAATACACGTTGAAAGAGGAGATATGAAAGATAGAGAAGACAGCAGAAGTAGTAGATATAATACCTGTCATCTGATATCTTCTGAAATTTGAACTAATACTAAAAGATTAGAGACATCCCTAATTATCCTGACTATATTAGATAGTACTCAAAGTACCGGAGACTCAAATGAGAAGCTGGAGAGGTTCTCGTCTTACCTGGACTGTCTTCAAACATTATGAATCAGTCTCTAGACTTTCTACTTTCCTCCGGGATCTCAAGACTCTAAGATATGCTGCAAAGACAACCGTGAGCGACATTGCCAGGCCAGTAAATAGCTGGACACCGAGATAGTTCCCAGTTGATCCCAAAATAGCGCCAGCAATTGGCGGCCCAATGAGTGAACCGATTCCCTTTAATACAGCGACGAAACCGAGTCTCGTTCCCAGAATTCCAAGATCATCGGTTATGCTTGCTAGAACGACCGGAGCCAAAGTGACGACACTGGCGCAGAAGAAGCCGTACGATACCGCAAACGCCACGTTCCCGGCAGTGTTATTCACGCTGATCCAGTAAAAGATGGTAATGGCGGTCATGGTACATATTCCAATGTACGTATTCAGTACACTAAATCGATCGGCAACGAGGGACGGCACAATACGTCCAGGGATACCGACTGCGTTGAGCATCACAAGGAGGTACTTGGCCAAAGACGCGCCCTCCATACCGTGTGATTGTGCGTAGCTTTGAATGTAGTAGAGAGGCTGGAAAAAGGCGAGATTGCTGAAGAAAATGGCGATGCACAGAACCATGTATCGAGAATCCAGAAGGCCAGCAATTTCGGCGATTTCTTTCAGCGAGTTGTTCTTTGTTATCAGGGTTTTGGCGCCCTTGGTTCGAGGTCGTGCCACTATCACAGCATAGCAAGACATGGCTAAGGTGACGAAACCAATGGCTCGAACAGTCCATGGAAACCCTATTCGAGGCTGTAAACTCTCGAAAATAAGAGGATAAATAGTAGCTCCCAGACTACTTCCAACAGTTGCAACCCCCATTGCTAAAGCCCTTCGGGCTGTAAAGTAGGCAGGAACCAAGGTGATGGCGACAATGTACAGGCAGCTGGAGCCGATTCCGACACAGAAGCCCTGCGCAAGTAGGAACTGATAGTACTGTGTGCTGATGCTAGTCATCATGAAGCCGAAGACGACGAGGAATGTGCCGGTTATCAGCATGGATCTAGCGTAGCCAAGGTCATAGAGCGGGCCAACTATAACACCGCCAGCCATGAGGAAGAAGACTTGGACTGAGCCAATCCACGCGATGGCTGAAGATGAATCGTTTTTGAGCAGTGTGGTTTCGTAGTATGTTTGGAAAGCGCCAAAGCCGTTGAGCAGAACCCTGTGTCGAGCGGCATCAGCCAAGTGTGATTGAGGTGTTACGGAGCCGGGGGAACAAAGCCTCACGAAGATTAGGCACAGACTTACAAACTGTTCCAGTAGAGCGCGAAAGCTGACGAAACTTGGAGCCAGGCGACCATTCCTCCATCAGTAGCTGGCAATTGTTTAACCGCAGTTTCAGGCTCTGGCAACGATGGCGCCGTAGTCTGGCGCTCATCTTTGGATCCGTCGGCTTCCCGAGGACCAGCCGGAAAAGGCTCAACCACGGGCAATCGAGTCGGTGAAGTTTCGTCCTTGCCCATAATTACGAAGCAGGGCCTAGAGAAAAGGGTGTTGAAATCTCATCGTAATTAAACCGACTGGAGGTTTCCAAGACGAATACCTTGGTCTGTCGCTGTTCCGGAGTGGATTAGCGGCAAAAGCGGCAGCTGTGACCGGCATCGGAGAGCGGCTGGTGAACTCGGATAAAGACGGATCCAGGGTGTTTCTGCGGATCCGAAGCCCGACCTCTGCCCGACCCCTGCCCACCTCTCGGATTCACGACCGCTTACACTCTGTCATTACCTGCTTTGATACTTGGCCGGGAACTCTTTAACCTTGGTGGAATAACAAGTTCCAATCCTTCGGGTCAAGTAAATTGTTGGATCTTAGTGAATGTCAACTACCCCGATCCTGCCCCTCTCCCCTTTTCGAACATTAGTTCAATAAGCTGATTGTGTTAGTCTATTGAGTCGTAGATAGTCAAGTGCTACAAGATGATATGATGTTGATAAGCAGCTCAATTAGAAAGACGAGATTATATGTCAAGTATTCGTAGTGGTGTAACTAAGTACCTTCTGCGTATAATAACATACAATAATCTCAATGAATATTCAAGCGCACGTAGTACTGAACAGGCTTTCGCGTAAGACTTGTAATACTTCCATAACTCGACAAGTTCTCTGGGCATTTTTGGAACTCAAGTGACCACACCAAGACGGCGATCAACAGTCTCATTTCCATGTATGCCAGCTTCCGTCCGAAGCAACCGCGGAGTCCAAGTCCGAAGGGTAGGGTGGGTCCAGCAGAAGCATTGTATTCATCACCGCCCTTCTCATCACGTACAAGCCAGCGGTCCGGCTTGAACTTGCCCATTTCGTCGCAGCTCCAGACACTCGTTCCAAAATCTGTGGTTGCTTTTCTCGAAGATAAGCTTCGCAGGTCTTCGTCAATCTCATACCCCGGCTCAGTAAAGCTTGGACCCTTGTTTGGGATAATAACGGTGGTGCCCTTCGGGATAACATGGCCCAGGATGACGGTGTCTTCTTTACACTCTCGGTCTTGACGCGCTGCTGTGGGAGCAAGTCGAAGCATCTCCTCAACAACTGCGTCCAGGTACGGTATGTTCGCGTCGCAAATTTCAGAATGTGTAGGAAGACGACTCTCAGTGACCGCTGCCGAGTGAAAGCTCCGAATGCTCTCGAAGAGTTTTTGCTGAAGCTCTTGGTCATCCGCGATGAACGTGATACCCCAGCAGAGAGTCGTGCTCTTCGTATCATGGCTAGCCACAACGAAGCCAGCAGACTAAAAGATTAGCAGGTCAGCGAGTGATCTAAAACTGCTACTTCTGGGTTCATCTTACCTCAGCTCTCATGGTTTCAACCCAGTTGGGGAGGAGCTGACCTTCCTTCTCCATAACCCCGTTCAGCCTTCGCACCATCAAGTCAATTGCAGACTTAACATGTTTGTCCTCACTATCAATCTTCTGGGTCTGAGTTCTGAATCTCTGACGCCTGGAGGACCTGGTCAACAAGGAACTTGTCCCGTACCGCTCTTCCCCGACGGACACTAGGTCTTAGCCCAATGAGTGACCATGTAAGCTTCGGAAACCCAGTAATTGCGACGCCACCAACATTTTCTGCCGACTGCAGCGTTGCATCCAGGGCAGGATGGATAGACGCAACTGGAAAGTCCAACACCTCAGTGCCGGGTTCTGAGTTCTATTTGACCCAAACGTCGGCAGCGGACATCGACGCCAGCAATTCAGCTTGAGGAACAAGAGTCCTCATCGGAGCAGCATCGCCGAACCCAAAGTCTAAGACAGCGTCTAGAGCAGCATAGAAGACATCGTGCTCTGCAGAAAAAGCGCTCCCGTCAGCCAGCTGCGCCTTCCTTTTCCAGAGATCCAGAAGGCGCAAAGCACTTTTGTAGATGTTAGGGGCCGCGACCCTATGAAGAAATGCTAGCGTCATCAAGTCCTGAAGCAAACGGCGTTGAGCCTTCCATTGCGGCCCGGTCTTCAAAGTAATGTGAAAAGATTTCGCCTCGCCGGACAAAACGTTGCTCATGAAGCTAGACCTGTTAAGCTCTTTTCGGCGTAGAAGAATGTCTTGACCCTCTTGGAAATCTGCGACAACTAAGGCGGGCTTCGTGAAGGGACCTAGCCAGACTTGGAAGATAGGACTGCTGTAGCGACGGGACTGAGCTGCGATCCAGCCGAGGAGATCACCGTTGATTCCTTCTTGATCTCAGGGATGTCGCCGAAAATACTTTTTGTGACGTGGTTGTTGTATGGAATGCCAGGAATGGGCTTCGGCAGTAGGAATTGGTAAAGGATGTTAAAAATCGGTAACACCGCCGTGAAGGGGGCCAGAGTGGCCAGGCATTCAATGGGAGTGATAGGACTCAACATGTCTACCATGATAGCGATTGTCGTTTCGAATCTTGCGGTGAGTTTTTTACGAAAAAGACAGCCAACTTTATACGTGAAGTGGCGGATAGAAGGTTGATGTCTAGCATCTTAAGGTACTGCACCATGTAAGAGCATGTTTCAGACTTGTAGGCATCGGCAGAAAACATACTGAGGACGAAGTCACTCCTTCGGGATCACGGATTATTCGTCTGGAGCGAGCGCATTTGAGTGTTGTCAACTCTTCGGAGGCCCAGAAATGTTACCTTGGTCGGTTTGAAGTTCACGCTGAAGCACGGCCTTTAGTCGGAGGACGCTGAAGTGGAGGATCCCGACGGAGTGTATAGTTGAGCCGACCGAGATACGTCGCTTGATCGGTGCGGTCCGGCAGCAGAAACCTATCATTTTATTTTGGCTTGCGCTAGTATATCAAAGTCTTCTAGGATGCTCCTGGCCTGTATACCTAGACTGCTATCAATGCAGAGAGGATACTGAGAGTGCACACACCGAACTGTCCAGTGCGACTGGAACGGAATCGGCTTATTTTCGTTCCGCCTTCTGTGGCTGCTCGAATACCTGACTACTCCCACTCAGTATTTTGCATTCTATCCCACCGGGTATAAGTGGGCTGCAGTGCGAGCCATGCTGGGCTAGGTATGGAGTACGGTTACGGAGTCCAGCTAGTAAGGAGACACAAGCAACTTCTTCTCGCTAATAGCGAACTTCATAATTAATAGAGGTTGAAGAAACTGTGCTACATCCCTACAATGCCTGATGAGATACACATAGTCACACAATTATATAATTATAAGACCCTATTCATCACGCAAAGTTATCTTTTTGCATGCTCAACTTCACATCATTGATACTACAATCGTTTCCATACCCCGATCTCCAGATTACACACTCTCGGGGATATCCACCAGCAAGATGATACACAAGACAGTTCTTGTGGCTGGCGCTAACGGCTACATCGGTAATGCTGTGGCTCGCGCATTCGTTCGTGCCGGTTGGATCACGTATGGCCTCGAACGCTCATCTGCCGCCACTGCCAACCTCTCTGCAGAAGATATCAACGTTGTAGTTGGCAGCATCGATGATGAATCATCCTACAAATACATTCAGAATAGCCTGCCAAAACTATCGATGTTATCGTTTCGACCACCGAAGTGCTTTCCGACTATGTCCCACACTTCAACAACACTATGAGATTCCTCCGCACCCTGGCAGCCCGGGTAATCGAGGCTGGTGGGAACAAACCACTAGTTATTTTCACTTCTGGGTGCAAAGACTATGGTGTGGGACCGCACTTCGATGGTGAGGCTAGCTTATCCCCGCACACCGAGGATTTGCCAATCATTCCACCTCCCATGCTAGCGCCTCGGGCAGAAAACGCAACAAAGATCTTCGACCATACGGATGTACTTCGCCCAGTCCTACTTCGGCCTACCAATGTGTATGGTCGGTCAGCGAGTCACTATGCCGGTCTTTTTCTGGTCGTAGCGGCGGCAGCCCAAAGTGGCAAGCCTTTGGTCTTTCCCTCCAAGCCGAATCCAGTCTTGGGCGCCGTTCACATCGACGACTGTGGAGAAGCCTACGTTGCTGTTGTGACACAACCAGATCAAGACTCGATCATGGGCCAGATCTTCAATATATCAGCACACCGATATGAAACGGTTGATGAGGTGGGACAAGCACTGGTCAAAGAATACAATATCGAAGCCGGACTATCTTGCGTAGAGCCGCAAGATTGGATCCCAGGGGACCATCCGTGGCTGATGATGCTCTTGGGATTTCCTCAGTGGACGGACTCTTCCAAGTTGCGCAAAGTCGCAGGCTGGGAAAATAAAACACCTGTTTGCGGAGGCCGTGGGCGCATATCGCAAAGCCTTTGAAGCTGCTGCCATGCTGGGCGACCCTATGAAACAGAAGGCACAACAGATGGCCGGTGTAGCGCGCGGATCTTATGACGATAAGACGGCTTGAACATGCAGCTGTGTTCAGTAGAGGCTAGTTTTGTACAGGGGCATAATAAGAAAGGGAGATTCAGAAGGCTTATAGCACGATGCACATAGGTCTCTATAGTCGCAAATATACACGCACTTCAACAAATAGAAGAAATATAAGGATTGAAGGCCGGTGATGCGATAGCTTGTGCCTGGATATCCCATCAACTGCTCTTGGCGTCACCACATCCGTCTCCAGTCTTTCTCTAAGTTTGCTCCATTTCGAGATCATTATAACGTACCAAATTGCTCCACCTTAACCTCAACCTCCGCCTATTCAAGGCCCAAACTCAAGGAACGCTGGTAATCTATACGGGATATAATTACCTTTTCTGTTATCCTCTTTTTTACCATCCTCTTTTCATCAACCAGCTTCTATACCGATGCGAACTTTTTAGAATTAAAGTAATGGACTATGCGAAGAAATGGACGAGGTGAACATATTCTACGCGTCAGAGAGTTGAAGAAGTAGACAGGAGTCGGAAATAATGCAACTGAGACGCGACTGTAAACGCAATTGATACATTCACCGCGTGTAAGACGCGCTTGAAAACCCTCATTGTTGTGAACCAACTGTCGGGGAAGAAATTCCAGGTGGTTGGACCAAGGCATTTCGAGCCGCATGCCTTTTTCCACCGGCCTTGCAATTTTCACTTCCTTCCACTATTCTTCCACCGAACAAGCCTCTCACACTTGCTTTTCTTTTCTCAAATACAACATCCAATCACTCTTCTCTTCATCTGTTGCAAAAACGACGCCGTTTGTTACGAGCGGTAATTAACGCTATATATACCTTACGACATCACCACATCTAACTACTATATATAAAACTCTTTAGAGTTTTACTAAGGGGCTGCGTCGTTTAACTATAGGGGCTGTTCATACCCTCCCTATCTCTATTCCTATAATTACCATTATAATTACTGTTACTATTGTTGTTCTTATATTCGTATTGTACTTGCCTAAATATATTCTATGCGGAATATACGAAAAGCAAAAAGCTCTCTCCTAAGCCTGTAAGGTTTCGAATGATTTGAGGCTGACATTATTTAATATTTAGATGGCCCCTCACAACAACCAGAATCACAAGGCCCTTCGGGGCATCCAGATCTTCCAGAAGGATGAGACCTTCTTGGTCCCTTCCCCCGCCGTCACCGGCGACGTGTTAGTTTCACCATCTTCCGCGATTCATCATGCAATTAACATTCAGTTCATGATGCTAACATTCTATCTATCTTTGAGTCACATGGGCGATAAGAACTGAGATGGCCTCTGGGTCTGCGGGCCAAATGACACTGCTCGTTGTGTTGTTCCTTTAGCCTCGGGCTTTCAGGTTCGCGTGCTTTCTGCGCGCGGCCCAAGTTGATAACTTGATGAATCTCCTTTCAGGCAAAGATGAGAAGCTGCCCAAAATCCCGTAATGAACGAGTCCCATCATATAGCACTCGCAATAATCTTAGCAGCCGCTACCTCGGCAACACCGTACGCAGCTGTCTGGATGTGACCAGATACAATAATGGGAACAATACTGTTGTCGACTACTCGCAAGTTCTGAGTACCGTAAACCCGCAGATCAGCGTCCACAACACCACCTTCAGCCTTGGGGAGAAGAGAGCAGGTTCCGACCGGGTGATAGAAACTCGTAACCGTGTTGATAGCGAACTCGCGAAACTGATCGTCAGTCAGAACATCCGGGCCAGGCTCTGTCTCAACATCCCAGACGGCCTTGAGTGGTCCCGCCTCGGCAATCTTGCGCGCGAACTTGGCACCCTCGACGGCGGCCTTGATGTCATGCTCGTTGCTCAGGAACTTAGGGTCGATGATGGGCTTGCCAGTGGGGTTCGCGGGATCAATGTGCACGTTACCCCGGCTGAAGGCGTGCATGACGGTGCTGAAGATGGTGATGAACTTGCCGGAACCAGGGTACCCAGCCGCGCCGACGTAGTTTGCGTCAAAGATAAGCTCATAGTCTGGGACGGAGTTGTCTTTCAGGAACTCGAGCTTCTTCTTGTCGATGGGGTAGATGCTGTTGCCGAACTCCGCCTCTGCAAGCGCGATGATCTCGGCCTGAGCCTGGCTATCGATCTGACCCCAGTGCAGGAACCCATAAGCCGCGGTTGTGTAGTCGTAGAGAGATACCTCGCCGTCGATCCACTTTTGCAGCTCAGCGGTGGCATTGGCACCGTTAGAGTCAAAGATAAGCGCATCGAAAGAGTCAAACTCATCCTTCAGACGATATACGTTGGAAGTGCGGATGTGGTCTTGGTAGTTCTCACCGACGCCAGGCAAGTCGATAAGCGGCTCAACACCGGCCGCTTCAATCACAGCTGTCTGGCCGATACCAGATAACTCGAGCAGACCAGGGCTCTGGATAGAACCAGCAGACAGGATAACCTCTTTGGCAGCGTTGAGGACCGTCCCATCCCCCAGGGTCACACCGGTAGCAGCGTAATCGTCGTCGCAAGTCTTGTTGAGATTGACCTTGACGACCTGGGCATTGGTCTTCACCTCGAGGTTCGACCCTGCAAGTGGAAGATAGCTGTTGGCACTGTAAGACCGGGAGTAGTCGGTGTTGTCGATGTTGGTGCCCTGGAACATGATGCCAATGGGGTTGCCATGCATGTTCCCTTCCTCGTTGATGGGAAGACCGAGCTCCGTTCCGGCTGGTTGCCATGTGTTGAGGACGTCGTAGACCACACGGTTGTAGGTGTTACGGATGGGGCCGGAGCGACCACGAGGGTCCTTGTCGGAGCCAGTGAAGTTCTCCGACTTGGTCATGGCTTCAATCATGACATCCCACGACCAGCCTTCGCTGCCCATCTCACCCCAGGCCTCGTACTCAGCGGCAGCGGCACGATCATAGCAAAGGTAGTTCATGGCAGACGAGCCACCCAGAACCTTGCCGCGGTTGATGGGAATTTGGCGACTGCCGAGAGCACTCTGATCAATTGACGTGAAGTTCCAGTCATATTCCGTCCCCAAGATCGAGCCTCTCAGACCAGGTACGTTGATACGGAGTTCGTCCAGAGCAGATGGGCCAGCCTCGAGAAGCAAGATCTGGGCATCAGGGAGACCAAGACTCAGGCGAGTCGCCAGAGCGGAACCTGCAGTGCCACCGCCAACGATGATCTACAATCTTGTGTAAGAATACACGAGTACCTCCTCGGGAAGCTTGACGTGAGGTGAGACTTACGTAGTCATAGGACTGAGCAGAAGTGCAGGAAACAACACTGAGCAGGACCAGCGCTGGCCACGCCTTGAGGAACGACATACTGTGCAGTGGAACGATAACGAGGGAAGCCGTTCACTTGACTGAGATCAACGAAGGGTCAATTCTTGGTGTGTCGAAGAGACTGTTAGTGGGCGGACAAGCGCATTAAATTGTAACTGGGGCCCGCCTTCAACTCCCAAGCTTCGAATGACTGTTTATCGGCAAACTTACCTCCTTCTGCGCAGTAAGCTTCTAGTCGCATGATATCCTCCGCTACTGTTCATTACGAAGAAATTATTCATGCGTTCACTTTCAAGAATAAAACCCGCAGCCCAGATTCTAGACGATGAAGAACCCATGGAATGGTGCCTGAGCCAACCTTTTGGAGTGTACTGGAAATCTCGGATGTGACATTGACCAACCAGAAAAGAAGGCGGACCCATGACTTTTGACGCGCAACTACTCCGTAATGGCGCAGACTATGGTTGCTCTTGCGTGTCCGTACTATGTTGAGGTGCCAACGCAGACAGGGGGCCGTTGACCCTAGTCCAGGCTGGGTTCTTCAGTCGAGTGAGCCCGGCGATATTGGCCTCGCCATGCCGTATCCGGTATCTTAATCGCGCATGTTATGATGCGATGGTATGATTTTGCGATCGCTTCAAGATACGGAAGAAGTTAAAAACATGTTATCAAAAGACCATGTTCATGATGGCGGGCTGTGTCGTAGTTACAACGCCAGCAAGCTAGACAGCCGAAAAAGTGTAGAGAACGTCGGTACAGGCATCGCTCCGACGGACAGTCCTCAGTAATCGTCACGAAGCCACAGTCCATCTGATTAGAAGTGCTAGAAACATAGTTGTCTTAGCTAAGGGCTTCTTACTTCTAGTCTTATCCACGGGAATGATCCGCGAATGGGCAGGTGGCCCCGAGAACGTCCCGACTCCCGGACATGTGTGCGCCTCTTTCAACGCAAAACTATACCAGGACAAACACAGAGGCTACTCTGAAGCACCAACACGCTGTCGGCTCTGCAACTTCGGATGGGCCCTGTCAGTGGAACCTGCTTTGAGTGCGAAGAATGCGCGCCCACAAGGCGGCGTCGACGGCTCCCCCCGCACGCCATGGCGATGGATGCGTGCACAAGCGGTTCAATTAAGATTGATACTAAGGTGTGGCTAGTGGACGCGGAGTTACCGCCGTTCGATCCTGAAAGGCGGGTCCGGGGAAGCAGTTCCCCCTAATATGATGTTACGTCCGACATAAGTATCAAGCCCGTCCATTTGAATTGCGCATGATAATCGGATCTCTGCTTTGACGAAGGGAAAGGCACCTCCCATTCTGTCGTTTTGAGATCTTACGATGCCCCTTTGTTCTTCAGCGGACTGTTCAGTAAGAAAATTTTATGATATTAGGCTAAGCTCATGACATGCAGACTGACCAAGCCCCCTGCTTTACGTAGGCCATTTTTTTTTAATGTCCACATCTGGTAAATTGGCCCGGTTTCAAGGTCCGGGGTCCTAGCCTGGATATTGCAGACATTTTACCTAACGATTTCGTTCCAACAGCCAAGCCGGGACACCAACACCACAGACAGACTTCGTTAGGTGCCATCGCTGCATGCGACTTGCTCATCTAGTGCATATATACCCTTGGAATGGGGGCCCAGGACAACATCTTCCGCGGAACACTACGAAAAGTCCTTGGTGGGGTAACGTTCCCCGGACAGTGCTACCATTTATTCAGTTGACAGTGATTCAACATGCTTGGCACTGAGCATGGCGCAGAGCCCTTGCTCGTGTAGTTGCGAGGGAGGTGGCACGGACACCTCGTGTCCATCTCATCAAGTCACGACTTCGGACTGCATATTTCAACTCGGAATCACGCGAATAAGGGAGCCTATGAGGCATCTGAAAGATCTCGAGCATTTCAAGGTATTGGGCCGTGATCTCGCATGAAGGGGCTGGCTAAGTGAGAAAACCATCATCGCCGCTGTTTTGTGAGCCGCTGCTAGACAAGAACAGTCTAGGCTTCCAGGATTGACTCCCTGTGCTATCAAGGAGCATATTGGGCTCAGGAAATTCACAAGACTTTCAACGTCGCGCCGTTTTGTAGATTATCTATGGTTCGGTTCTACTCCTATCTCTTATTCAAGGGCCGAGGAAGCCTCGGGACAGCGACGCAGGGGCCGAAACATCATCCCTTTCTAGGGCTGTGTATTACGGTGGCACGGCAAGACCCTGTAGCAATGAAAGCAAAGAGGTTAAGAACCATGTTCAATACAAGGATGATAGTTGCGTTGTGCTTGCCGGGTTTACCGTCTCTACGGTGGCTAAATCCATTGAAGCTACCTTAGACGGCACCACCTGCAAAGGGGGGACCTTTCGTCAGTATTTCTTGGTTTTTTGGTCTGTGGGCCATGGTCTCGAGGGACCAACTGTCACCCTACCAGGAAACATTGATGAGACGAACTTCCTCTAACAGCCCCTGCATGTCCCTTTTCCAGTGATCTCTGCTATCTCGGCAACACAGACACCACCCATGGAGCCAGCAGTCCAGTCCTTCTTGCGCTTCGCTACAGCGGAGAGTTCGTCACAGTCACACACATCTTGCCTCCTGCAAAATGGCATCCGTTCGAATCGTTCCAGCTTCAGTACACTGATTGGTTGCTCCCCTTTTCAGACTTGGAGAAATATATCATTCAGTCGTTCCTCGGGGGGGGATCTGCTCATCGTCACCTTGGGAGTCTCAGATCTAGATCGGTGTTCTTACCTAGTCTTCGCTGCTTGTCCCGGCCCGTTCGCAAACATCAACCGCAGCCATGGCTGAGAATAAGATCCATGACATTAGAACCGAGTCGAACGGCCCTCTTGTGAACAGTATAGCCATTGGCTTTGTCGTTGCTTCGGCCGCGGTCCTCTCACTTCGACTCTATACTCGCCTGGTTCTCCTGAAAACCGCCGGAAAGGATGACTGGACTATGTTGATCGCCATGGTAAGGGAAATTGAGATCTTTTCAACCAATTCCCAGCGATACTAATGCGTTAACAAGTTGTTTGCTCTTGTGGTTGGAATAGGCACAGTCTTTGGTGCGTTTTGCTCCGAATTCAACCCTAGGCAATGCACCGAGGCAATATGTTAACACTGTTGAGCTCCATAGAAGTAAAATATGGCATGGGCAGACATGTTGAAAATGTTCCAGCAGAGGAGACCATGGAGCAATTGAAGGTTTGCGCATCTTTCAGTTCCCACCAACACCAGGCCGAATCACTGTTCAAGGACCACTGACTTAGAAGGATATAGTATCTTCTGACTGTCATTCTCCATTACAACATGGGAATGAATGTCGTCAAGGTGTCCTTCTTGCTCCAGTATCGCCGTGTGTTTGTCTCGAAAGTAGTCCAAAGAGTCTGCTTCTGGGCTATGGTATATGTAGTGATCTGGGCCTGCATCCAGGCCACCCTTCTCGGGCTTTCTTGCCTTCCCATGGCCATCATCGTGCCCAGTACCGCCGGGTTCTGTCTCGAAACACTACCCATCTGGTACTTTTCATCGGCTATGAGCCTAGCAACCGATTTCATGATCTTCTGCATTCCTTTGCCCTCCGTTCTGAGGCTTCAACTTCCAAGGAAGCAGAAGGCTATGCTGTTTGGTATCTTCTGTCTTGGCTTCTTGTGAGTGGCAATCCCGCCAAGTCCTTTCTACCTTTCCCTCTACCTTCCTGCCTTACACTGGTACAACCAGCTTTGTGGCTTCATTCGGGTTCATAGGCTGACCTTCAAAATCTCGCTACAGTGTCTGTATTATCTCAGTCTATCGCATGTTCACTCTCCGCACAGCGGTCTCCAGCAATGACCCGCCGTGGGAAAATATCGGCGCCGCAATCTGGTCCACCATCGAGCTCAACACCTCCATCATATGCGCCTCCCTGCCGACCATCCGACCCCTTCTCGCCAAGTGGCTTCCGGGTGCGGGCCTCTCGTCCGCACACACCAAGACTAGTGCGTACCATCGATACGGTCACTCCTCGGGCATGGGACGCGGAACATTCAAGGAGCTCAAGAGTGGACAACGTGAAGTTAGCACCGAAGAGCTCGTCCTCGACGACATGAACGCCAGTCAGTCAGGTAGCATGCCTTCGGTCTACGCACACGTCACGGCCGACCCGGAATTGGGCCACAGAGATCGAAGAATCAAGGGAAGTCATCAGAATCAGATCATGGTTACCACGGAGACGATGATTAAGGAGGGTCGACAGATGGGTATCAGCAGAAATGGTTGAAAGTAAGAGGTGCTGTTGAATTCGAAAGGAAAGCAGTAGGCCTGCCTCCTCGTTAGTTGTTTATGAGAGAGAGGCTCGTGAGAATCCTGATGGATTATCCAGAGGGCGTATCTCTAGTGACCAGTGATCAAATTCTTTCTGTAATGGTTGTTTACCTATGGACCTTGAGTACACAGTTTCACTCTCATCTCATTGCTCTGTCTTCAGCCGCAATCAATCGCACAACCCCGATTGGACTTGTCCTTCATGGAGTGAAAAGCGGCCATCGTATTAAGAACTTTGACTTCAATTGTACCCAAAATAGAGACCCTGCTGTAAGGGGCTGGCCCCTAGGCTTGTTCAACGTAGA
>JFFI01000567.1:4540-24090 GCA_001563125.1 Colletotrichum salicis
ACCTCAACGGCTCACCGTCTGCAGGTCTGAGGTTGCGCTGACCTTTTAGTTCCAAACTGTAAATGAGCCCAAGATGGTCTTCTGATATTTTTTCTCGGGCCGGGCGAGCAACTTGGCTTCTTTCTTCAAGGACCAAGAGGTAGGCATGCATTCACCATAACTTTGAATCCTTCGTATTGCAGAAAACTCGCCATCAACATGCAGCCACACAACTCCAATATTGCAATAGTCACACATATGGCTTCATGCCATGTTGAAAGGTTCCACGTGAAACATTCTGCGGACCAAGACAAAAATCTCTTCCGAGATACCCGGCACATATAATAAAAGCTCTGGCGCTCTCTCTACAGGACTACGCACGCGATGAGAATTCATGAAATTTGCTCTCCTTGGCCTCAGTCAAAGAACTGTTGCAAGGGACTATCTTCAAGATGGGAAACTACAAGGGTCCGGTGACCTCTTTCAAGAAGATCTCCAAGCTCGTCATCACGGCCCTTCTTTCTCATGGAAACACCATCCAGGACTATCGTCTCATGAATACGGCCAATGTCAATCGCATTGACCGCTTCCACAATGGCGCCAAGTTTCCCATAGGCATCGGCTCCAACCTAAGCAGCTCTCCTGATGACTACCAGACTGTCTTCAGCGGCTGGGAGGTGAACAGCGCCTTGAAGGGCCTCGCAAATGAGTACGGCGTCAAGCTCACTCCAGCCCCCCTCGAAACCTATTGGAACCAAAAGTCCACAGTCGCCTTCCTCCCCGTCCCCGACGGTGTCAGCCGCGTTGAGCGCAAGAACTATCGCGTTTACCTCACCGCCGGCGTCCAGGCACGCGAGCGCGGCGGCCCAGATGGCCTTCTCTACTTCATCTCTGACCTCCTCTGGGCCGACAAGCACCAAGCACTGCTCGTTTATAACACAACCACCGTCTTCACCACAGCCCAAGTTCGCTTGGTACTTTCCCTCGGCATCATTGTCTTCCCCCTCGTCAACCCGGACGGCAAACTCTGGGACGAGCGCTGGAACAATTGTTGGGGCGATAACATCAACCCGGCCTCAAGCCCCTCGAAGAAGAGCATCGACGGCCTCGGTGTGAATATTGATCGCAACTTCAACTTCACCTGGGACTACCGCAAAATCTACAGCCAGCAGGCCCTCGACGTAGCATCTGACAAGCCCGGGCACGAGCTCTTCCACGGCACCGCACCCTTCTCCGAAGTCGAATCGCGGAACATGGCCTGGGTTATTGATCAGTACCCGTCCATCAAGTGGTATCTCGACACGCACACAAAGACCCGTATCGTGAGCCACGCGTGGTCGGATACCCCGATCCAGACCACCAACCCGGAGATGAACTTTCGCAACCAGAGCTACGACGGGAAGCGCGGTGACATGGCCGCGAAGTATGGCGAGTACATGATACCCAAAGACCATGATGTTTACAAGGATATCTCGAACAACATGGCCGAGCAGATGGCACATGTTTCCGGCGAGCCTTTCTACAGCATTGATAAGCTCCGCAAGAAAGGACGGATGTTCCAAGGCTCTTCTGGGACTGCTGTCGACTGGGCATACAGCAGACACGTTGTCAACGAGGCGGCCACCAAGATTATGAGCTTCAAGGTCAAGTTTGGAGCGACGGAGGAGGAGGCGGCTGAGATTGGGCAGAAGGGCGGGTGCCAGTACTACCCGTCGCGCAAGATCTATAAAAGGGGTATCACGGAGAGTGCTGTGGGATACATGACCTTCCTCCTCAACATCGCCAAATACGAAAAGATGAAGGACCCATGGCCCTAGAGGCTGAACAATACAATCCAAGCCACGTGGGACATGGACATCAAATACCCATCACTCTCACTACATTCTGTGACTCCTGGATGATTATTTTGTCTATCCTAGTACCTCTATGTAGTTCTTCATGTCATTCATATCATCTCTCATGCTTTAGCTATGCCTAGCTATGGCCGTGCAAGCCGTGTGATATTCATGACGCTGTTCCCTCCTGTTATGAAGGTACCAGTCCAATGCCTAATAGTTTCGGGCCACATTATGATTGTCCTGTCTTCTTGGGCAAGAACCGGGCTTTCACCCCAGTGAGCATCGCCATGAAGTAGTACTGAATCTCATCTTCCGGAGGCATTTGAACCTCCACATCAAAGTGCTCCAGCAGCGCGGGTATCGTCTTGTAAACGACCAGCTCCGCAAGGTGTCGCCCAGGGCACATCCTTCCGCCCCCGCCCCAAGTAAGATTAAGCCGCTCCATACCCTTGAGGTCCCTCTCTTTGTCTAGCCAGCGGTCCGGATGATATTCTTCCGCGTCGGGGCCAAATATCAGAGGGTTTCTATGTAATGAAACAGGGTTGCAGCCAACGGTAGTCCTGGGCGGAAATGTCTCTCCGTGGACTGTAAGTCCTTCAGGGGGCACTGTGCGGGGTAGGGACATGCCGAGGACAGGATACAACCGTTGTGCCTCCTTGATGGCTGCTTGCGTATAATCCAGACGGATGGCGTTATCATAAACCTTTGGATCCTCCTTCGCGGAGAAAACTTCCTCGGAAATCCGCCGTTGCACTTCAAGGTGTGATCCGATCATGGACATGATGGACGTCAGCGCGGAACACATTGTCTCATGCCCGGCCCCGAAATTGGTGATTGCCATTCGACGGAGATACTGCTCCGTGAACTCGGGCTTGTCCTTGTGTAGCTCGATCATATCCACGAGGAAGTCTTCTTTACGATCATTCTTCGAGGCCGGCTTATTCGCTAGGGAAGAGGTGACCCTCCGCGAGACCTGCCGGTAGACGCCAGTGAAGAAGGGCTTGAAATTCTTGGGCGTCTTGTACGTCACGCGCCAGAGGTTAGCGAAGGTTCTCCCAAATGCTTTGGAAAACAGCTCCGCTTTCACGGCAAGAGGAAAAAGGCCAAAAACGGACTTGCGGCGCCAGCCGAGGTAGCCGTGGGTGCTTGAAGAGTGGTCTGTGTGATCGCGGAGGTAGTTTGGCGACCAGGTTAGGACGACGGCTGATAGGGACTCGACGGCGATGATGTGCATCCATTCCTTGAGGTCGACTTCGGCGCCGTTGAGAGAGCGTAGAGTTGCGATGACGCGGGCTAGTACTGCGTCGAGAGCTGACTCGTGTCGTTTAAGGTATGCTGTTTGGTAGAGAGGTCCGATGAGACGCCGCTGTAAGCGGTATCGTTGCGTATTGCGTTCGGATAGTAAGTCTAGTGTATCTGGGGACGTAAAGTTCGGAAGGGGTGTGAAAGTGATGTCTGGCCTTTGAAGGGCAGTCGATACTAGAGACTTGGTGTAAGTTGGAGATGAAGTGAGATGAGGGTCGTCATAACTATTAACATACAATAAAAATCGGACTTTTCATAGCCGCTGCCAGCTCCTGTGAACGAATAAGCACGAGATCAGACCTTCTTCATGAGCTCCAATGAACATACGATAGATGTGCTTGAACGCATCTACAGAGTCAAACCACACCTCATTCGGCCCAACTCTCACAACTGGTCCGTACCGCTTATGAAGCGTCTTGCCCAACGCAAACATACGTCCATTGCGAACATGGTAGGCGTGCCACACATTCGAAATGGCAGCGAGTCTAGGCCCAGGTACGCGAGCCAAAGGGTGAAGAAGCAGACGGTATCCGATGACGATGAAAACGATGAGAATGAATGACGATGACGTGAGAAGCACTGCGTTACGGAGAAACAATACTACGCCATAGACAACGCCGAGCAACGGGCTGTGTATTCCGAGCGCCGGAGAAGGCATCGCCACGCCCGGCGCTTCGGACGGGAGCGGGCGATAGGGGATGGACAGGGGGTGATGTAAGGTAGGATTGAGTGAGGTCCGGCTGGTGTGGGTGAATATGTGAGTGAGGCAGGATGCGCGTGATGTGGCGGTTGAGGCTTTGCAGCAGCGGCGCGCCGCACAGGAGAAAAAATTTTCGCCGGGGGGGCGCTGAGCTGCGGCGCGCACAAGCCATTCGGACCGGCCCCACCGTCCGGAACGGGGAATCGAATAGGGGGCTGAGCCAATTGGCTTTCGGGGCATCGATGTTGGGCTTCCCTTGCACTCTTTACACTCATGCCTACTACCTTACCCTCTACAGTGTATCCGCAGTAGCGTAGTATGGCATCCTTACCTCAGCTACGAATTCAATGGCAAGGCAAGGCGGCAAAGAGCCCCGCTAGAGGCTAGATTTCTTGATTTGCTTTGAAGGGGACCTGGGAAGCTTACGCTTGTGCGGCTTGGATCATATAGGGCTCTTATGCGCTGCCCCAGGGGTGGACCCCGCTGTTTCGCTGCTGGGGAAGCTCCCATGGGCCATAGCTCGCTTGATGGACCGTCTGTGGGTTGCCTCAGGCCTTGGATGCCGAACTTTCACACTACGCAGGTAATGATGGAGTATCAATAGTGACTGTGATGTAATTCCTCTAAATTTCGTGGTTTGCCTCTTCTGTTGCTATTCTCGTCGTTTGTTGCGTAAGTGTACTCGGTAGGGGAAGTCTTAGCACTGCCAGTTTGTAGTCATATGTTCGGGAAGATAGGGGATTCAAAGACCATGAACAATCAAGTGGTCCAAGTCGCTGACTTACTCGAGCTGGCAGCCACAAGGCGGGTGACACTTCCGATGACAGCTCCCTTTCTCGGTTCATCCTGGATCGACCAAGGTTACCGTTGCAGTGAGATTCGCTCTCAGACCTCGTTCGTCCGTCTGGAGTTGATCATCGATCTGTTGTGCCACGTCAACTCGCCTCCAGTACCTGAGTACTCCCGAGACCCTGGAGAGTTCAAAATAGCTTTACCCTTGGGGTCCCGTCATTTTGGAATGTTTCGAAAGTTTAGCCGAATTATAAGACGGATCATATTATCTCCCAGTCTCATCACGCCTTCGACTCTGGCTTGAAAGATTGGTGGAAGAACATCTCTCATGTATCATCGTGTTCGAGTTTTTTTTTTCGTAGAAGATGAAAAGAAATTGCCAAGCGGAAGACATTTTCCGTGAAATGTTACACTGTTAGCAATGAAGAAGGAATTCAGTGGAACGTCCTGAAGATCATTAAAATCACATGTGTGAATAGTCATCGCCGTTGTCGGACATTAACTTGGGCGCGCAGAGTCTAGGTTGAAACGGCAAATCCCGCTACGGCGGAACAATAAGCTGAAAATCATCATTCTAAAGAAAACCCGCAAACGGGGTACTTATTGGATGGAGAAACTTTAGTTGTCGATCTGAACATGGCTTCATATTCTCCATAATGGTGTCATGCTCCAGAGTCTGCCGTCAGTTATGCTTCACCTGCATGAGGCTAAAGCTCTACACACATATCACCAAGGTAGCACCACCAATGATTGGCGTAAAAGGACGGATTCTTGCAACAGCTCCGACCCATGTCTCGTCAACCCGATCCCACATCTCGGTTGATCGACGCTTCTTGGTGAGCTTGAATCAAATTGATTGTGGTGTACGTCGCCCTGTTCGAGTGAATCGAGCTAACGGTTTCATCAACTCTGCAACTCCACTGAAGCATCTTGCTACAACTGGATACAATGACTGGAGCACGTCAATCCCGATTGGGATGAGCCATTCGAAAACAAGCTCAACTTTGTGACGAACATGTTCTTTTTCCAAGAATAGATGCACGCAACATACGTACGGATGGCTGAGAGCATCAGGTCCCAAGGTACGTACGCAAACCTAAAGCTGGACGACTGGCTGGACGAGAGCTGAATGTCCACGTCATCATGGGCGAGCTCCATTGTAAGGGAGCATAGGGGGGGCGATGGCATCTTCCGTTACTGTCGATTCTTCTTACCCGTCTGTCTCACTCCCTTTGATCTCGCTTTGAGTCACAAACACGCAGATGCTAGTCTTTTCTCCCAGCCTCAAGGGTCTGGTGCATGACAACTCCGAAAACTCCCTTTTGGGAAACTTCGGCCATCATCGTCCGATGTTTGTACAATATGCAAGCAATTTGGAGGATAAAGTCGCCAAAAAAGTGTCAATTGGTGTCGACGCAAGCAATTCCGTCGCCACATTCCTCAAAGCGGTCGACTAATCCGTCCCTGGCCCCGGGCCACCGGCGCAGCCCTTCGGGGCGCTACCCGGGATCCTAGTTCGGGAAGTGGGCGGGCTTGCGTGTCCCAGCCCCAAGGGCTGTCTCGGGAGAGCTTTTTTGGCCTGTTTGGCCCTGCATAGGATTAGGGGGCCAGAACAACTTGTCAGTGACAGGCGTTAACAGCGTCGAAACCAGACGTTTCGAAACAAACGGTCTCTCAAGTCCAATCGTTCCAAACTTTTAGACGCACTAGACCCGACGAACACCTCCTGTAGTCCCCCGTTGCTGGATACCCAAAGTCCCCAAAGTGGCTTACTGCTGTGTAAACCCTGGTGTCCCTTGTCGGGGCTTCATGGAGCCATCTCACTCAACTTGACACCGCCCTACCGGGACTGGGCCAACGATGAACGAAGACGGAAAGCCGCGCAAGCAGACATGCCACAGCATACTATGTTCAGTCAAGCACTGCACCAGCTCCCCACAGGGACAATGGGGCTTTTCTCCGTGCTTTCTCAAGAGTCGATCATAGCGTCACGGAATATTCCCTGATGGGCCCAGCCCGCGATGGAGCCACTGGGGGATCGAATTGCGGAGCTGAGCCGCGTTATCGTCAACTCGTCGACTCGAAGACGTGCTGAGCATGTCACTTGGGTGTAAGTCGAGCAACTCGAGCTAAACCATCCCGCCATCGGTGTCAGTATAGTATCGAAAGAAGATATAAACGCAATGGATATCCGACAAATCCAGACTCTTTTTTTCCCCTCTCATCTCATCTTATCTCTTCTGCATCTTCTTTCTTTTCCTCACCAACCTCACTTGTTCTACCGCAAACCCCCTTCTTTCTTTTTTACCTCGACCTCCTTTTTTTCAACAACTTCACTTCATTCATTCGCCAGGATGCGTTCCAACCTCATTTTCGCTCTTGTTACCGCCATCGCGGCCATCAGCTCAGCGGCGCCGGCGCCCCAGGCTTCTGGTGCGCCCCCGTCCGGCACTGGGCTGGCTCCCCCGCCCCACGGCAGTGGAGCTCCCCCGAGCGGCACTCCTCCCCCGCGCCCCTCCGGCACCGGTGTGCCCCCTAGCGGTGCCCCACCTTCCGGCACTCCCCCGGTTCAGCAGCAGCGCCGTTTCCGCGGCATGAACCGTCGCCAGAACTCCGCCCACCCCTCTGGATCCCCGCCTTCCGGTGCTCCCCCGAGCGGCACTCCCCCTCCTCGCCCCAGCGGTGTCGCCCAGCCCAGCGGTGGCGGCCACGGTGGCTTCGGTGCTCAGGAGGCCGGCGCTCAGCCTACTGGCGCTCCCCCGTCTGGTGCACCTCCCTCCGGTGTCCGCCCGAGCGGTCCTCCTCCCTCTGGAGCTCCTCCCTCTGGTGCTCCCCCCAGCGATGCACCTGCTCCTACCGGCAACGCCAAGCGTGCTGAGCCCTCCGGTGCTAAGCCGTCTGGACCTCCTCCTTCCGGTGTCCGCCCCAGCGGTCCTCCCCCGAGCGGTGCACCCCCCTCCGGTGTCCCCCCTTCGGGACCTCCTCCCAGCGGTGCCCCTGCTCCTACTGGCAACGCTCGGCGCGCCGAGTCTGCTCCCGCAGGCCCCAAGCCTACTGGCCCTCCCCCGTCTGGAGTGAAGCCTTCCGGTCCTCCTCCTTCCGGCGCCCCTCCTTCGGGTGCCCCGCCTTCTGGAGCTCCCGCGCCCACTGGCAATGCTCGCCGTGCTGAGTCTGCTCCCCCGGCCAAGCCTTCTGGCGAATCTGGACCTCCCCCTTCGGGAGTTCGCCCCAGCGGCCCTCCTCCCTCAGGTGCTCCTCCTTCTGGTGCTCCTCCCAGCGGCGCTCCTAAGCCCACCAACGCCAAGCGCGCCGACGAGTCTGCTCCCGCCGGCCCTAAGCCTACCGGTCCCCCGCCTTCTGGAGTGAAGCCTTCCGGCCCCCCTCCTTCCGGTGCTCCTTCCGGCGCTCCTCCCTCTGGTGCTCCCGCTCCTACCGGCAATGCTCGCCGCGCTGAGGACGCCGCTCCCACCGGCACCAAGCCCACTGGCGCTCCTCCTTCCGGTGCTCCCCCCTCCGGCGCTCCTTCAGGAACTCCTCCTCCCAAGCCTTCCGGTGCTCAGGCCGAGGGTGCTGCTCCCTCCGGCACCCCTCCTCCTAAGCCCACTGGCACTCCTACCGGCCTCCCTCCTTCTGGCGCACCCTCTGCTCCCGCTCAGAAGCGCGCCGAGTCCGCTCCTCCTTCCCATCCTTCCGGCACTCCTCCCTCTGGCACGCCCCCTCCTCGCCCCAGCGGTGCTCAGGCTGAGGGCGTCGCTCCCAGCGGAACTCCCCCTCCCAAGCCTACCGGCACTCCCACCGGACCTCCTCCTTCTGGAGCTCCTCCCGCTCCCACCCAGAGCGCTTAGATCAGTACTCTCTGAGAAGAGTCACAACAACAATCGACGAGATTTGAAGCCATTGGTACAGCCCACACAGCAGCAGCGAATTTGATACCAACTTGAGTCTGGGTTTGTCTTACCAGGAGACATTGGGCCATGGCTGTCAAACAGAAAGAGAAGACGAAAAAAAGGTGGATGTTGACACGAGACATGGGACAGTTGACGATGATGGCAGTGATCACTTGGCTAGTCATTTTTGCTTTGTAGATATTGGTCGAGAATTTTTTTTGGGCATTGTATCATAGCATTTCTTTGAGAAAACCTGAGAATAACAGCGCTGTTACTCGAAATCGCTTCCAGCCTTCTAGTTATCTCGCAATGGTGATGGTGACTGAGTTGAAGTTATGGACGCACTTTCAAACTGTTGCCTGATGGTTCCCAAATCTGCCATACACGTGGCTGGCAATCCATGATTGGTAGAACGATACGAATAACTGATTGACAGGGGACCAACTTGTCAGCCTACATGCATATGCCAGGGGTAACAATCCATCTCGCATGGCATCATTAGATCCTTCGATCCCTTCTGCATCTTGGCTGGCGGCTGTCGCACTTCAGCTCGGATTCAGTCCAAGGTTTTCAAAGACACGATAACAAGCGCATGAGTCGATGTGCCAGGCAGCAGGCTTAGCCAAAACTCAAAAGACTTTAAGATAGACACGATCCTCGCAAGATGCGCTAGGGTAGATATTCCTTCGCGCTGTGGGCTTGACATCTTAATGATCCCTTCATGAACAGCCTTCCATGACCCTAGCCCCCGAAAACGAGTGGACCTGACTCGGACGATCGCGAAGTTCAATATCGATAATAATTGCTCAGGCTCCTCAGTCGGCGGATGGCCCGCAAAAGTATGACATAGTCTGTCAAGACGAGGCGGTGCACAAAACCATGCCCAAGGTCGTGGAATCGCAACTGGGTGATCACGACATATTACCATCCAGGGAGAACGCCCTAGACAGCGTGGGGGAATCTCCCACATACTCGACTCTGAGATGGTGGTACTTGGAGATAGGATGTTGCTTCCTCGCCATTGCAAGTCTCGTGGCCCAGGCCATCGTCCTCTGGCAGTATGACGGAAAACCGCAAGATGCATGGCCAAGCACGACCCTGACCCTCAACGGTCTGATCGCGATTTTAGCTACCGTCTGCCGCGCGACCTTCATGATCGCTGTGGGCGCCATTCTCAGCCAGGCGAAATGGAATCATTTCTCTGGAGGAGGGAAGAAGAGTGGATACCAGAGACTGGATGACTTTACCTTGATCGACGACGCCTCACGAGGTTCGTGGGGAAGTTTGCAGCTGATGTGGAGGTTTAAGGCAGCGTGAGTCTTCAATCTTACTTGCCCAGGAATAGACCAATGCTAACAGATACCTTAGGCACATCGCTTGCATCGGAGCCGTGTTGACAATGTTGTCACTTGCTTTGGGCTTCTTCTCTTAGCAACTTATCACCCTGCGGATAGACCAGGTTGAAAGCAATGCGCAAGGCCAAGCGGGAACCGTAGCCAGAAGTCAATGGGCAAGCACCGTATCAGGATACGCAAACTCTTGTAAGTCGCTCTCTACTAGAACCTGAGATACACCTCTACTATTCTTCGCATGGTCCTAACGTCTTCTGTCTTCTAAGGGAACCCCTATCGCCCACGAAGCTTGCCATGTACAACGGGTTCATGTCTACAGAAGTCAGCTTGCCGCAAGTCACCTGCCCAACTGGAAACTGCACTTGGCCTATCGTTCCAATCGTTGAAGTCTGCGGCTCGTGTGTCGCGCTCACATCCGAGATCAAAATCAACCGAATCTCCTCCGCATCTTGCCTTGTGACGGCGCCAGATGGTGCGCGGCTTCGAGGATACTGCGGCTCAGGATCCGACTTCATTCCCGTATTCAACATCAGCACTGGCTCGAACCGTACTTTCGAATCCACGGATCCTCGAATGATCAAAGGGGACGCGCCCAACCTGATAGCTCAGTTCAGTGGTCTAGGCATTTCCGGCGGGATGCCGGCGACTACCGCTCTTGACGACTCCCGCGCGGCTGAGTGTGCTCTTTGGTACTGTTTTCAGGCAAGAAATATTAGTGTAGAGTCCGGACAGCTGAAGGACGAGATCCTCGATATCTGGAGTGAGGTAACCGGAGTCTCGAGTGCCGATGGGAGAAATGTCACATTCGCCAACATCCCGGTCAACTTCAACACCGAAGTCGGCAAGAGCTACGGAACGGGTCCATTTCAGATGTACGTCATGCAAGGGTACGCAAGGAAAAACATCATAGGAAACGTCAGCGCTGACGGAACTTTGGGAATAGTGTTCACATCAGCGTTGCCCTTTGCAGATGGAATGCATGCCAGTTTCGGGGACGTTGACAGCTGGATGAAGAGACTTACAAGAAGCTTGACGAACGACTTGCGCCTAAACAGCAACGACACCACAAGCGACGACGCCTTCAGAGGCACCGTGATGACCAGCCAGGTTATCATTGTCGTGCGCTGGTGTTGGATCGTATACTCTGTCGCTCTGGTCGCTGTGTCGGCGATTTATCTCGTAGCCGAGGTTATGCGAACGAAGAGGAAATGACTGCCACCCTGGAAATCTGATGTTCTCCTGCCAGTGTGCATGGACATGGATGATGAGATCAGGAAGAAAGCGGCGGGGGGCATCATTGAGCCTGGCGGCCTGAAGAGACTGGTCGGGGATGTTCCGGTTCGGCTGAAGGCTGACAGGACCGGCGTTATCAGGTTCGTACAAGAGGTCAAGACCGATGGAATCAATTCGCCTTGAAGAAATGCGAAGAGATGTTTTGCGAGGAAGATCTGATGTTGTCCTTAGGCCCGGTCTGAGAACACGATTAAGGCATGTCTGGTTGAGGCAGTGCGATGATAGTGAGGAATCATGATGGAAATGATGGGCCGAAGCCCTTATGAAGAGTTTATCTTACAATGAACCAGCCAGCCGTACAGGAAGCTCATTACTGCTGTTTACTTCCCATCCGGGGTTTGCGTCTTGGCATCCAGGACGTGCGATTCATTCGCGCTGACCTTGCTATGCATGAGCATGACTGCATCTTTGTCGCAGAACTCGATAACCTTCGTGACCTTCGAGCCGTCCTCGTTGAAGTCAAAGAACCAACTAAACTCCAACTGGAGACTCTCTGAGCCGTCTTTGAATACGATGTTCGAAGTGGACGTGAGTGCAGCCTTTCGGGCTTCTGAGTCGATGACGAGGTTCGAAACGGTGGTGGACTCGGATGTGAAGACGGCGATGTCCTTGGCGAACTGTGCTTCGTAAGCCGCGGTGTCGAGGGCAAACTCGGCCGGCAAGCCAAAGGCTTTGGTCATGGAACGAGGGAATAGGTGGCGGGTGCAGTCTGGGGTGACCACGCGGTTGATGATTGAGGGGTCATTCTGTTGCGCGCCGTCTGTGTATGCGTCGAAGAAGGACTTGATCGTCGCCTCGACCTTTTGTCTGAAAGCCATATTTATGGAATGAGTACAGTGATCTGCGTTGAATCGAGTGTGAAAAGTGAAGAAGAGTCAAAAGTAAAGGCCTCCCAATTTTATTGTTACCGGTGTACTGACATCTTCATATACCTATCCCTTTTTGCCAAGTGTTGCAATGATCTCACAGGATTCAGACTTCTTTCATCTCACGTCAGCCTATTAGCTCCAGTATCGGCAGTCCACGTACCCCGAGAAGTGGTGATTAGCGTACTGACTATTACGCCTCTTCCTGCATTGGGCATGGGTCACTCGGCACCACGTTCGAGAAATGGATCTTTGGTCAACGCCAAGGGCAATATCAATACTGGGTGGGATTGTTGATCAGTTATCATCAGAACGCCTACAATAACAATGCACAGAGAATTCATGGCATGTTTCTCAATGGACATGTTGTTCGATACTTGTAGAATAGGAAATTTGCCAGGACTGCTCACTATCCCTCTGAAGCCGACTTTCCGTCGTCCAGTGAGACAAGAAAAATCTGCATCAGTGTTACGGACTGGACGAATATTTATTCATCTCCCTAGTAGCCACTGGCCTACGTGACGGTTAGGATAACGTACAGTACAAGATCGTTGTAAAACTCCTACCAAGCTTCAGGGCCAGAGATTGCGGCCCGTGTTGTTGTTTGATACAACTGTGGCAGCGTGGCTCTCATAACGTTCTCCTAGTATTCAGTTAGAGCATTAGCGCGCTGTTCTCCGGCTTTGCTAGCTTTGATAATCAACTTTTAATTATAGGACTCCTACGTCCAACGGCTTTCACGAGCAGATACATAGTACGACATAATCCAATACAGCAGGGTTGCAACAGCGCTATGGCCCAAGTCCATTCCAAACTCAATCTCGTTATGGGGTTCACTATTCTGTACTGTTGGCTGATTGATTTCTTTGTGCGCCAGGCAATACTACAGCTGGCCTTATAATCCTAAATCAAGTTCATCTCGCGATTTTACCTTATGTAGCTCTAATGTGTACATGTAGCTGTGGCTGCAGTTTTCTGCTTCTCCTACATCCTTGTATTTACTATTACCTTAAGTAGTGGAAACTCTGAGTGCAGAACACCATCTCCATGTTCACGACCGTGAGGGCATTTACTATCCCTGAGTCGAACAGGGCGATTTCCTAGAAACATTTGCACAGTTGGATGGTTCAAAATCTTTGCTGGGATGTGCAGTAGCTGTTGCCGCACGAAAGCCACGCAGACACCGTCTCTACTAAAATTCCACTACATAAAATGTTGGGAGTTGTTCTCGATTTGGTAGCATGATCACCAAGGTGATGGCTTTGGAAAGGTAGATATCCGGTTATCCCCACAAGATAGCGTCGGACATCGGCCAAGCCCGGTCATCTGTCTCTCGGAAGGGAACCGAGCTCACTCATTTCGGCTTCTCTGCCCTTGGTTTGTCCCATCTATAAAAAGCACACCCCGCGTCGCAGGAAACTAAGGAGTCCCAGGTCGAGTGTCCTCCAGAGCACAAAACTTCTTGTTTGAGCTATCTTCCAGTCTATTGGCTGGTGCGTCTTATCAGCGATGTTCGGAGCTGGAACCCGATAGTGGGTCCTGGCTAGAGACGGATCGGATGGCTGCCGAAAGGCGAGTGTTGTGATTAAGGCAGTCTTGCCGCCTCTGTGCCATGTTACGCCGGCGGACCTTCATTTTTGACAAGCAAATTGTCACCAACATCTTTTTCAGTTTACCGTTTCGTTGGGAACTACATAAGCAATACAACACTACGTTGAACATTCTTGAACAGATTGTCGCATCATTACCCACGTCACAATCTTATACTCTTTTGCCGCATCAAGTGGCATACATACATGACTTGCAGTAACCGAGTTATCACACCGCATAGTAAAATGTCTAGTAGCAGCTACAGGGGCTCGTTATCGCCGACCCCAGACCCCTCATCCAAGGCAAGTTCGGCTCTTATCAGCCCCACACTCCCAATTGCCGCAGCGACCTCCATCACATGAAGACTTTGCAAACTTACCGGTGAACGGAACGGGCAGCAGTCTCACAAGGTGTCAGAAGCCTCTTCTTCCAGCCGGAAGAGGAAAAGACGCATCAAAGACGAGGTCGAGGAAGAAGGCGCGATGCCTCAGCAAGCTGCCGCCAAAGCACGGTCCGCGAACGCGTCAGTCACCACCACCCTCAATTCGCCCGCCCTTCATTCACCCCACCAAACTCCACCGCTGTGACGTGTTTGCCATTGGGGGCGTTGTGCCATGCTGACTGTCGAATTAGATGCAACACATGCCGGAGGCGCAAGGTGAAGTGTTCAGGAGAGCAGCCTTGCAGGAATTGTGCACGAAATAACCTAGACTGCGAATTTGGTGACGGGAGAAAGAGATACTCAGAGGCGTGAGTCTGCTCCGAGGTCGGACTTCTCCAACTTGCTAAGCCGGTAAACCAGATACGTCTCAGAATTGAGAGCCACGTTGACCAGATATGAGGACCAAATAAAGGGTGAGTTATCGCGGCTGATTCTTTGCACGCCAATTGTTTGTCTTGGAAAGAAAATGGACTAATAACGGACAGAACTCGCCAAACAACCACGAGCACAGCCTTCGCCACCAGCCAGGGGGGTATCAATAGGGGCATCAAATCCAAGCCCACCAGGTATTGCACCGTTTGAGCCTACGGGAGAAGTACCGCCTCCGAGTTATGGTACGTCTATCTCAGCCTTCAATTGAATTCTGAAGAAAGACTAAAGCAGAAGAAACAGCATCCATAGAGCGTGCTCCAGGCCCGCTCTTTGAGCAACGCTTGCGGAGTCTCTTCCACGAGAATAATGGCAAAGACCCAGACTCTCCGGAGAAGGATGCTCCGGAACACCTGGAGAACGAAGATCCTCGTGACCTGCCGTTTACCCCTGAATGGACCTCAACGAACGAGTTGATCAAGGGCATCCCTCACCAGGCCTTCCCCAAAGAGGCCGAGTCTAATCGTCTCCTGAACCTTTTCAATTCCTACATGGGAGTCACACAGCACTTCTTAGACCAGCGGACATTCACAGACAACATGACGCTACTTTTCAACAGCCAAGCGTCTCGAGCTCGACAGATGGACACACCATGGTTCACACTGTATCTTCTGGTCATGGCCATGGGCAAGTTGATGGAGGAGGATCCGCGAGAGGTCCGAGGACCTCCGGGAGCGTTCTGGTTTGCGGAGGCCATGAGGAGGCTACCGCCGCTTCACAGCATCAGCGAGTACGGCATTGTTGGGCTCGAGATTCTTTGTCTAGCGACGACATATTTGCAGTGGAACGACCGGAAGAATGATGCATACTTTTTCGTGAGTCTAGATAACTTCATGCTTAGACCAGATGGAAGACTAACAAGCTACAGGTGGGAACAACAGTAAGGCTTGCCCTGACTCTAGGCTGCAACTTGCCATTTTCAGAACAGAAGTGCTTGCCTTCAGAGAGAGCACACAGAATGAGGGTATGGTGGACTGTTTACATGCTGGACCAGTAAGTCGAATCTTGAAGAACGGCAGAATCACCATGGCCTATCAAGCTAATCTCTTGTTTTTACCAGGCGTATATCAGCAGGCCTCGGGCGTCCAGCTTCCGTTGATGATAGGCACCTTTCCTTCGATCTGCCTGGTCCCTCTCCAGGGTTCGATTCTCCGGAGCCGCTCAATGTCAATGTCAAGATTGCCCGCACAACTGGAGATATCATGTCATGTAAGTCGACTTCACAGCATGTCTGTTTTGATTGCAAGCTTCATGACCAGCAACTTACCATTGTGGCGCACAGCACTATACAGCCGAGGCGCACTATCGCAAGCTGATCTTGTCAGGAAGATGAGAAATCTGCTTCAATCACTACACGATATTGGCGGATCTATTCCGGCAGATCTTGCCATAGACTTCAGCAACAAGCAGTTTGAGGTCACCAGAGCTGGCGCATCACTATATCTGAGATTATTCCAGGTAAGGACCAATCGCTGTCTCATACCGGGCAAACATTCAGGCCTTCTTGATGGAAATGGGTGCTAATACAATTCAAACCAGTCCATCATTCTCTGCATCAGACCAATTCTCCTTCAAAAGGTCAAAGACAAGGTTCAGAAAACACAGAAGCAAGCCGTGACCTCGGCAATCTCTCAGCTGTGTCTTTTGTGCAACGAGTCGGCTTTGAGAATTATCCGCATTCTCATGGCTATGCAAAGACAAGAAGAAATTGGTGAGGACTCGTCCTTCTCTCCCCCGGGTGGAAAATTTGAAGAGATGGATCGCTAACAAGACATAGCACCTTTTGCGTTCTTCGATCTGGATGCCGCCTTCTCTGCTGCCTTCGTCTTGATCATGCGTGGCTTCGCACACAAGCAAGACAGCCAGAAGCCGCCACCACAGGAACTCTTCCAGGCCATTGATTTCTTGGAGTACCTGTCTTCAGCCGGCAATCAGGCGGCAGCGCAGCGTCTCAAGGATGTTCGGCAGTTCTCTGCACACGTGTGGGCCAATGTGGTAGCGTTCGATAAGGACCATGACGTGCAGATGGGAAATTCAGGGGCGTCCCATGGGTTACCCCAGGTGGGGAACACACCCGGGGCCGGACTACCGGAGCAGTCGGGACCTTCACCGGCTCAGATGCCCTTGACTACACCGACGCCCAGCTCTTCGGTGCCATCTTGGGAGGGAGAAATGTTTGGAGGACCTGCAGATACCTATGGATCAGACACGTTATTCGGTCTCAACCTGGATGAGAATTTGGAACAAGCCTTTGGATTGGAAGCGGCGGAGGGCATCTACAATAGTTTCAACGATCCTACTCTCCCCTTAACGGGAGTTGACCAGCTAGATTGGGCTGAGTTGGAGAAGATGATGGCACCAGGGGGATATGGTTCTTAGTCACTACAAATAATGTCAAATGGAATCGAAACTTTATCAATCAACGCGAATAACTCGGGAGGTCTCCTTTTTCAGTGACGTATGAATTGCCTATGCATTGATAGAGTCCGAAGTATAACTTCTCCGTTCGACCGTGGTGGACGATCTGGGCGAGTGGGGCCAATCGGATGAAGGCCGTGTCCGGTTCGGCTACCGAGCCGAGCATCATCGCTAAATTCCGCAATGATTCAGAACACCATCGGAATAGAGCCGAGCTTCGAATGATACGCCATTAACCGGGAGAAGAGTACTTAATATCTGGCGATAACCTCTTCGAGATCATGTGTGATATTGGAGCTGCATTTCAAAGATATCATTGAGCGCCGAGTAGATCTGTGTTCAAGCATCCACACAAAATTTCAACAATGGTTCAATCAACACTAGACAGCGTCTCCATCCTTGGCGCCGGCAACGAGGCCTCTCGCCGGGTTCTCACCAAGGAAGCCGTCAACTTCCTTGCAATTTTGCATCGCAGCTTCGAACCGACCCGCCAACACCTCCTCAAGCTCCGCCAACAACGTCAAATCGACACAGACAACGGACACCTGCCAGATTTCCTCCCTGAAACCAAGCACGTTCGCGATGACAAGAACTGGAGGGGCGCGCAGCCGGCGCCTGGATTGGTAGATCGCAGAGTTGAGATCACTGGACCCACGGATCGGAAAATGGTCGTCAACGCTCTCAACTCTGACGTTTGGGCTTACATGGCCGATTTTGAAGGTGAGATGGAAGTCCTTGAAATCGCCAGTAGAATTTCGACTTACACCGATTAGACTCAAATGGTCCTACATGGGACAACATGATTCAAGGCCAGGCGAATCTCTACGACGCCATCCGCCGGCAAGTCGACTTCAAGCTTGGCGAAAAGGAGTACAAGCTCAGAACTGATCGCACTCTCCCCACGTTGATTGCCCGCACGCGCGGATGGCACTTGGACGAGAAGCATTTCACCGTCGATGGACAGCCCATGTCCGGCGCTCTTTTCGATTTCGGACTGTACTTTTTCCACAATGCCAAGGAGCTGATTTCTCGTGGTGCCGGCCCCTATTTCTATCTACCCAAGATGGAGTCGCATCTCGAGGCAAGGTTATGGAATGACGTGTTCAACATGTCGCAGGATTACATCGGTATTTCGAGAGGCACCATCCGTGCCACAGTGTTGATTGAGACCATCAGCGCTGTTTTCGAAATGGATGAGGTTCGTAGCGCTAACCATCGCAAGCACACTCCCCTCACTAACATGCTTCAAAGATCATCTACGAGCTCAGAGACCATAGCTCAGGCCTAAACTGCGGCAGATGGGACTACATCTTCACCTTCGTCAAGCGCTTCCGTAACCGCCCCGGCTTCATCCTTCCCGATCGCTCCGACGTCAGCATGACCGTCCCCTTTATGGACGCCTACGTCAAACTACTCATCAGCACATGCCACGCCCGCGGCGTCCATGCGATGGGTGGCATGGCGGCTCTCATCCCGCGCAAGGACGACCCGGCCGCGAACGCCCAGGCGATGGACAGCGTGCGCGCCGACAAGCTACGCGAGGTCAAGGCCGGGCATGACGGTACTTGGGTTGCGCACCCGGCGCTGGCGTCGATTGCGTCGGAGATTTTCAACGAGCATATGCCTACTGCCAACCAGATCTTCAAGAGGCCCGAGGTGAAGGTCACGCGCGACGATTTGATCAACTCTGTTGTTCCTGGAAAGATTACCGATGAGGGTGTTAGGAAGAACTTGCATATCACTTTGGCGTACATGGAGGGTTGGCTTCGTGGTGTGGGCTGCAGTGCCATCAACTATCTTATGGTAAGTTTCGAGCTGCTTGCAGTGGCCGTCTTAGGTTGTATCTAACAGACTTGCAGGAGGATGCCGCGACAGCAGAGGTGTCCCGCTCACAACTGTGGTATTGGGTACACCATGGCGTCAGCACCGCCGAAGGCACAAAACTTGACAAGACAACAATGCTCAACGTCCTCGACGAAGTCACAAAGGAACTGCTCAAGTCTGCACCGGCGAACAACAAGTTCGAGTTGGCGGCGAAATACCTGCGGCCGCAAGTTACGGGCGAGGATTACGCCGACTTTCTTACAACGTGAGTTACCACTGTTTTTGTCTGAGTGTCGTGCAATGCTAACAGCGCAACTTTCAGACTACTTTATGATGAGATTACTTCTGTTGGGCCATCTTGGAAACTTTAGATATCGAGCCAGGGATGCTATTTATATGATTAATGAAACGGATTGAACGGCGTTGCTTTCCACAATGTATGCTACGTATCACAAGAATTGGAGTGTCGGAGCGGCAAAACGCAAATCCAAAAAATCCAGAGACTGTAGTCAACTATGCACACAATTCCAAGTCAACTTGGGTACGGCAAATGACAAAAAACGACTTGGGCCTGATTCGAACAGACGCTCCCGAAGGAACAAGATTTCTAGTCTTGCGCATTAGACCACTCTGCCACCAAGCCGTATTCCCAGATCCGCCGAAGCGGGCTAACTGAATTGGCGGGTCAGATTTCTCAACTTGTAATTTGATGGACGCCGAGACGCCTGAAAGGCCCCGCAAATATTGCGTTGCTTGCCACGATTTCCCACCTCGAATCCTGGAGGTGAGATTTCGTTGTCGTGCTAAGCCTTGATTGAACCTGATTTTTTTTTTT
>JFFI01000567.1:24100-40949 GCA_001563125.1 Colletotrichum salicis
TGTTTGAGTGCCTCGGGTACTTTGACTTCTTCAACGGCGCTCGAAAAAACGGGATTGAAGCCCGATGCTCAATCATGAATCCTTGCGTAATGAATATAGAAAAGTTCCCGCATGCGATTGACGCAACAAGCAGTAGGCGATGCTTCGAAAGCAAGGCGGCCAAGGCAAAGTACCAGAAATCAGGAAGTCGAGAGACGCTCTTGTCAAATCACGCGGCGGACCCGTTCACTTCGCGGTTTTTTTCTTTTTTTTTTCTTGAAACCCTTGTGGAGACTTGGAGCTTTGAAAACCGCGTCGCGCTTAATTCGTGTTGCTCACTCACCGACTCGAAGTCTCATGCAACAATCGACTGCGCTCTTTGTAAGCCCCTCATGGATATCATAATGGCTTCTGGGAAGACTCGCGAACAGTGGCAGAAGCTGGACGCAACTATCGTCCGAGCACACGAAGCAGGCTTTCCCTACGAAAAAGACAATGGGTTCATATACTTTAAGCAGAAACACTGGCGCATTGGGATCGAGTGCCTCCGCGAAGTCTTCTCAAAAGACGCTGACCTTGATGACGAATTCTTTGCGGACGCTCATGACTTCGATTGGGACTTCCTTAAGTACAAGTCGTGGTATGAGGCGCAGTCAAACTTCTACGGCCTTCGGTTAGGCAATGTGAAGATAAAGACTCTGAATCTGCACCAGGATATGGCCGAATTGGTCAAATTGGGTGCGGTGCGTCGTTCAATTCCTTCAGCAACCGAGAATATATATCTAACCTAAATATCCCATTCTTAGTGCGACTCTCCACCCAAAGATGTAAGCGCTTTCGAGGCGGCTTTCTTTGAGATGGACCTGACACAGAGAACTCATGCCGAGATCTTCAATGAGCTGGAACGGTTGGAGGACCAAATCGAATTCGATATTGATCTCTTCATAAAGCGCTACTTCGCAAGAGACGGAACGCCCACCCCACACATCACTCCCGAGCCGATGGTACTTCGCAACCTTAGTGAAGATACTAGAGATCAACTAAATGGACTCCTTGACAACACCTACGGTCTTGTCCATGATACCGTGACACCAGACGAGGATGGCGATCCCGAGAACTACACCATTATTGCCTGGAGCATAGAAGCTCTCAACGAGGCAGTGACTTCAACTGAGCTTTCCTAGAAGGCGAGATGCGAGAAAGCGATTGCCGACGGCAGCGTTCCAGACGATTGTGCAGATGAGATGAAGAAGCATTACAACTATGTCTTCAACAACCTTGCGCCACCAGAAATTGAGTATCGCATTGACGGAAATAATTTCTTAATTAAACAGGAAGCGACTCTCATGCGGCTTGGAGGCGCCCTTGGCAGATTCATCGTGAAGACCCCCGGGATGGAATAAGCATATACGCCTGTGGACTCGGAGCCTTTTCACCTCAAGATCAGACCGCTTTCGTCGCCAGTTGAGGACGATGGCCTGTTGGTAGCGGACATGAACTTCGGTCGTTTCACAGGGACCATGATCCTCTCTTTCTCCTATGACCGGATGGCGACTGTCCAGTCAAAGGCTGCGAAGCCGACAGAAGGGTACGAAATAGTAAACGGCGTCGACACTTTGTGGGAGGGTCTGTCTAAGATGAAGGATTTTTCTCGTGATGACACGAAAAAGGTCATTAAGCAGGCTCTCCGGCGAGCGGAAGGACCAACTGAGTCTGGGGTTCCACAGCGAGACTGGCGACTGTCAACAATTCGCAAGCCAAACCCATAGTTTCCTCACAGTGGCTCTCAGCGGCTTTACTTCTGTTCAAAGGGCAGCGATGATAAAGGGATCCAGTGCCACAAAGGTGTGCTCAATTTCAACCCGTCTTGCACCCGGTTTCAAGGCCTCATCTCAGTGAATGGAGATCTACACAAGTTGAAGGGCTACAAGGCTGAAGACTACTCGCCGCCGCAGTAGAGTAACGACGCGCAGACGGAATCGGAGGAGGATGGAGAGTCCGACGAAGATGGAGAGTCATCTACGTCTGGGCAGTCATCTACGTCTGGGGAGTCATCTTCAGACGTCGACATGAACTAAGGTAGGGAACCTGCAGGTTCAAAGTACCTCTGAGAAAAGGGAAGCCGGATTATGTATCAATTTTGCCAGAGTCATGACATGGATATCGGTAGACCGCACTTAGTTACGTACTTAGTCTCGGTTAGGCCGTCGTTATGGCGTTGAGTCGCTTTGTGAGGCGTTGGCTTAATTCCCTTCAATGTTCGAATTCAACTATTGCTTCGTCTGTCTCCAGCCCGCAGGAACACGCTCGGGTGCAGTTGTTCTCTTCTCACGCGCGATAATTGTAGTACATCCAGGGTCCAACTCTTACTACCTAAGAAGAAGAGTATCAGTCCTGGTGCCATGATATTGTACGTAGGTCCTGCTAAGTTACACAAAATGTTCAAATCGTTAGAAGCTCGGGTTTTGCATGCCGTTCGGTAGTATTACCAGCCCTTTCACTCGTTTCCTTGTTCGAGCCTCGACGAATCTGTCAGTCCGCCGATTCTTGACTTCGTGGATACATGGAAACGGGACACAGGCTTGAGGTCTCATTCAGTCGAAACGCCACAAAATAGACATTTCAAAACCAAAGAACCTGGCTGGCAAAACTTTCCGGTCCAAAGACCCAAACGGTAGCAAGAACAAATGTCTAAGCGTCCGATAGGAAATTTTGAAAATCGACCATTTCAACGTCTCTTGATTCTGCCTCGAAAACCACTCCGTTGACTGCACCATTTTCGACTAAGCCGCTCCGATACCGCCGCTCCAGATCAGACAATGCGCGACAAAAACTTGAAGAAGCCGGCAAAATGCGTCCTGCCCTACAAGGAACAAGATGAGCGACAGGAAACATACGAACTCATGCCGCTTCCAGGTCCGGCTCCAGATCCGAATTTACACAGGTTCGAGGAGGTTCCTATTAAGATCAAGTCCAAACGCGTCAGGCTCATCAGGAGACTTACAAAGCAACCACGATCATACAAACGTGTGCCAGTTCCGAATCCGACTTTCCTCCAATTCGCAAGGTTGCCCGATAAGATCAAGTCCAAAATTTGGCGCGAGTTTTATTTGGAGCCTCGATACTACATCGCAGAACTTCATCCAAAAGACGATGAGATAGAAGGCGAGGACTACGACTGGGACTTGAAATCTTGCGATGGGGAATCGTCCGGCGAAGAGCCTTCCGAAGATAGCACTTCCGAAGAGAGCACTCCCAAAGAGAGCACTCCCAAAGAGAACATTCCCAAAGAGAACATTCCTGAAGAGAATGTCTCCAAGAAGAGTACTCCTGAGGATAATACGTCAAACATCGGTACTCCGCAAACCGATGCCCTGAATACCAATGCTCCTAAGGGGCAACCATATGACGAGTATCTGTCTGATGAGTATAGTTCTGAGGAGGATGAAGCTGCTGAGGATGAAGGAGCTAGGGATGGGACTGACGTGAATGGGGCTGCGGCTGCCGAGAATGGAGTTGTTGACCATGGAGCTACCGGGGATACAACCATCAACGATCTATTCGACGAGCTAGGACCCGACGAAGCAGATGATGAGATAGACAACGTGGAGGGCCGCGATTCCACTGATCTGCTCATTCGACCATCAAGCAACAGTCCAGAGCCACTCGACGAGGAAGAGGAGGAAGCAGACAAACCGACACACCGCACTGTGTTCTGGACTCTGTCCAGACATGATGCAGAGTACCCGAATGGCTACTATGACTCCATCGACACGACGATCGATTCTTTGTCGAGATCTGTGGCTCAGAGCGTCAGGCCGCGATTCTGGCTCCCAGCATTTGTCAAGGACGAGCTCGAGGACGGCGAGGAAGGTCCCTGGATGCCGATTCCTCCACCGAAAGATTCGGCAACAGAAATGGGAGAGAGTGTCGGCATCAACTGGGACATTGACTTTGTCCACGTTAAGGTGCGCTTCCGCACATGTGTCCCAGAAAGCATCGACTGGATGCAAAAAATTCAAAACCTCGTCATCGACACGAAGCCTTTCATAGCGCGACGTCCGCAGCATGTCACAAACACATGTTTCTGGATGTGGACCAACAAAGCAACGCTTTCAAACCTCAAAAGTATCCGACAAATTGCTGCTCCGGAGTACCAAGTCCCATTCTGGCATACCGAGTGGTGTCACTACCAGATGAGACACCTTCTCCGTTTCGCACCGGGAACCCCTCCTCATTGGCGCAATATCCAGTCCGAACTGGTGTCTGACGAGTTCTGGTTGCCTCCTGACAACTTGCCTCGACAACCCCAATGGAAACAATTTGTCAGGGACTTTTTTGGCAAATTCAGACACGTGATTGGGAGTCGGACCTGGAAGAATTACATGAGGGTTCCCCATGCCTCCGACTGGGATGAGGCAAAAGGTGCGCGTGTAATTTTTGATATCGTCAAGCGACATCCAAGCTACTTCCACGGCATACTCTTCCATCCGCCTGGAAAATGTCGTCATGAATTCATTGTCGCAGATCTTTAGTACGTTTGGCGCTGAATATTGTAATTGATGGATTGGTTATTTTTGTCGAGCTTCACTCTTTGATAGTGGACCTCGTAACTACGATGGTTTATGAGGAAACCCGGGCTGGTGGTGTATCCATATACACGCAACAGTTACATTACTCCCGTAGGTATCTCACGTATGCCTTATACGCTAGCTCTGGAATTGGACAGTGTAGTTAAATGTCAAAATTATCATGTTCGAGTCAAGGGCTTTGTTCCTCATCCATTCCAAATTTTGCTTTTGAGATGATCGAGATAAACATGACTTCTAGACGACTCCTGGTAAGAGTCTCTGAAAATAGAGAACACAACGCCCATTTTCCCGCCTCATTACAGTGACTGTATATTAACGATATTGTTCGGAATCTCCAAGACTATGTCTGTTCACTTAGCCGAAGCTTCGCTCTAGGCAAAATCAATCAAGCACGGGACCTCATGACTGCAGCTTCTGCTTTGATCCGGCCTTGGCAGCCGGGTTTAATCAGGAACAATACGAAGTCGTCAACAGAATCCGGCTCTTGGCTGCAACGTAACAAGTCTATATACCCAATCGAGGTTGAGCGGCATCTGTCAAATCCCAATCCAGTGCGTGCCCCCGCACTTTGTATATTAGGGGGTTGGCGCTCATCCGACTCTGGTACGCACTGCCGATTGGCTCCCCGCATGCTGCTCACTTGCCTCACTTGAGCCTATTATAAGCTTAATGAAGCGTTCAGATGAAGCCAACGGAATAGCCATTATACTTCTGGTTAGTGTGGGCCACTGATAGAGTGAAGGAAGTCAATGCCTCCAAAGTCATACGACGCAAGCCTGGTAGCTTGAGCTTATAAACCGCACCACGCTTGCCAGTTCTCTGCCTTCTGTCTTCATGTCCTGCATCCATCTCGTCTTGGAAACTTGTCTTTATTCTCAGAGGCTTCAAGATGCCTTCCTTCAGAAGCTTTGCACTGTACTGGCTGGGCGTTGTCGCGCACCTTACATCAGCGTGGCCAACCCAGCACCCCGAACATGTCCAGATACTCACCCGAGCAGAGCAGCTCGCCACCGAATACGACTATGTAATCGTCGGCGGTGGCACCTCTGGCCTGACAGTTGGTGATAGACTCACAGAAGACGGCAAATGTTAGTTTCCGAGTCACAATATCTCTTCTACCTCCAGTACAAAGATTCGACTAATGCAGACAAGATACCGTCCTTGTGGTCGAGTATGGCTACTACGACAGTCAGACTGGCATGAACCCACGTCGCATGTTCAATATCACGTCCAAGCCGTGCCCCAATCTCAACGGCCGAAGCTTCGACGTGGGTATCGGATGCGTTGTCGGCGGTAGTTCTTCTGTCAATGGCCAGGTCTTCCTCAGGGGAACCAGAGATGAGTATAATGCCTGGAAAGAACTTGGTGGACCCGGGTCTTCCTGGGACTGGGATAACCTGCTGCCATACTTCAAGAAGGTGATCTATCAGGCGAGCGTATGAGGAATACGATATTGACGGATCATAGGGCATCACCCTCGCGCCTCCTGACGCAACTCAAGCTCGGGAGTATAACATCACCTACGACACCAGGTACTGGGGCACAACCTCCAAGATCTACGCAGCCTTTGGCAAGGGCCCTCTTCAGTCCATCCTGAGTAGGTCCCAATCCACGTTAACTCTTGACCGCCACTCACAAATCACTGAACATATCTCTAAGAGATCCTCTACAACGCCATGGCAAAGATGCCCGGCATGACCATCCCCGTAGACAGCGGTGCCGGCGAGGCCGGCCTCTACTGGTACCCAATGTCTCAAGATCCCGTGCAATTCCAGCGCTCCTATGCTCGCACCGGTCACTGGGACGGCCTCAACCGCGCAAACTACGAGATGATCGTTGGCGCCAAGGTCAACCGGATTCTCTTTGACGGCGACACCGCCACGGGAGTGCAGTTCGTCTCTCGCAACAACACGGGAGCTGCCCCTGTGCAGATCAAAGCCCGTCGCGAGGTCATCCTCGCCGCTGGCTCCGTACACACACCGCAGGTCCTCATGCTCAGCGGCATCGGGCCCCGCGCACATCTAGAGCAGGCGCGCATCACGGTAAAGGTCGACTTGCCGGGCGTCGGATCCAACTTCCAGGACCACAGCTACATCCCAAGCATCTCCTACCAATGGGGCATCCAGCCCCCCAACTCAGGCGGAGGCGGCTGGGGCGGCGGCGGTCCGCCCTCCCTCGCCTCCATGATCGGTCTGCCCGTCGTCAGCCCCGACAGGTTCGAAACACTAGCCAAGGCCTTTGAAGCACAAGACCCCAAATCCCACCTGCCCTCGACCTACACCGCCGAGCAAATTGAAGGCTACAAGCAGCAGCAAAAGGTTTGGGGCAGGCTCATGCGCTCCAAGAACGTCGTCTTCTCCGAGATGATGATGTACGGCCCCGGCGGCTCCGTGCAGAATCTGCACTGCATGTCGCGCGGTACCATCCTCCTCAACACGGCGCAGCCCGAGAGCGAGATGATCGTCGACTACCGCGCCGCGTCCAACGCCATCGACCTGGACGTCATGGCGGAGATTATCAAGTTCATGCGGCGGTACATGACCACCGGCGACCTCGCGCAGTACCAGGCGCGCGAGACATCGCCTGGCACGGGCGTCTCGTCCGATGCGCAGCTTGTGAGCTGGGCCAAGGGGCAGATTATCCCGTCCGTGTATCATCCTGTCGGTACCACTGCGAAGATGCCGCGCGAGTGGGGCGGGGTGCTGGATGAGAACTTGTTGGTGTATGGTGTGAAGAAGTTGAGGATTGTTGATGCTTCGATGATGCCCACGACTGTTGGTGCGACCACGTCCATGACTGTTTACGCTGTTGCCGAGAAGGTAAGTTCCGGATATTTCCAAGTTCGTGGGAGTGTTGCTAACAGGTATTAAAGGCCGCCGATATGATCAAAGCGCAGACACAGTAGTTGGGTATTGGCTTTGTGTGGAACTTTCGAAGGGCTTGGTGGAGAGAACTCAGGACTAAGGCTGCGGTCATCTTAGCACATTCATTACAGTTTTTCTATATATCATGCATCTAAATAGTGTTTCGAGCCGGTTGTCGGAGGAGCGTATGACATACAGCCTTCCATTGAGTAGTTGATATTTGACAATACTTCTGGTTTCATTCGACGTGAAGATGTTCTAATAACTAACTGTTCGAACCAAAAGCAAAGGGGGAGTGAATTGAATGATGTTTCGACGGGCATCGCCATCTCAATACTTCAGCCGGTGTCTTCTACTAAAGCTCCTCGGATACCCCTTTCGCTCTCGTCAGCTTATTGAATGACACATGATTGATGACAAACATACCTCCTTTGGCGCTGTCCAGACTCTGCGCCTCCTCCCACTCCTTCATCCAAGCCTTGACAAACTCGACCTCCTGAGCCTGAACATTCTTGATGGAAGCAGGGGGGAAATCCGGCGTGACATCCTCCGGCTTCAACCCATTCTCATCCCAGTGATGAACACCCAGGTCGATAAGAAGGAAGGGCTCGCTGGTCGTCGACTTGCGGTTCAGGCCGATTTTGTGGGGCGTCGCAGCTCTCCAGGGATCAGCTTCGCCATCGACGATCGCGACGCGCGGATAGCTGAAGTTGAAGCCGCCGTGCTTGTTGATGGCGTCTACATTGGGGGGATCATTGATGTTGAAAGCTTCGCGACAGTAGATGGAGCTGTAGTCAACGTCGATGAGGCGGGAAATGAGGGGAAGCTGGTCATCGGGCACACCCGATCCGGTCTGGAAGTAACCCCATCTATGAGAGTTGTTTTAGCAAATGATCAAACTTGCTGGCTTGAAAACACTCACTCGGTGCAGACCTGGTAGATCCAGCTGCGGCCCGGACCTTGGCGAAGAGAGGTGTTTTTGTGCTCTTCACTGTTGCGGCTTGAGAAGCACTTGACCAAGTCTCCACTTCTGCAACCCTTCTTGACGTAGTCCTTCACATAGCCGACATAGTTGAGCATGCGATTCGTCAACTTCGCGTCTGAGCCACTGGCGGAGAGCAGTTCGTCCACCGACGACTTCAGATGGCGAGTGCTGCCAAAGAGAACACTGTCTGAGCTGACAGTGGCGCAGTACGTTCCAAAAGCGGTGGTATCCTGGGCAGGGTCCCAGTTGGTCGACTGCAGCCCTGAAATGCCGTAAGACAAAGTGCTGGCGAAATCATCGTCTTTAAGAGGGGCCAGACCGAAGAGATCCTTGAGCTGGCTCTTGTCAGAGTCAGACTTGCCCAGCAAGATCTTGTCGACCACCTCGGTGAGCTTCTGAGTCGTCTCGGCACAGTCACCGGGCGAAAAGAGCCTGGCACCTTCGTAGTACTCCCAGTAGTCGATGATAGCTGCCGTGACACCTGAAGAGGAGATTCCACCCCAGAAGACCTCAGGGTAGAGCTTTCTGAGGAAGGCGACAAAGGCTCCGGCGTACGAACCTCCATAAGCAAGGTACGCAGTTCCAGGTGCGGTAAGGTTCAAGTCCTCGTGACCAGGGAAGCTGATGTGCTTCGCAAAGTAGGCCGTATCGGCGAGGGCCTGGTCGGTGCTCAAGAAGCGGAGGTTCTCGGTGCTGAGATCGGGCACAGGGAAACTCTTGCCATAGTAGCGATGTTCAAGAACGACTCCGACGCCACCGGTGGCCTTGGCAAGGATGCTAAGGATGCCGTGGTCGAGGAAAGGCAGACGCTCCTTGGCGTCCGTCTCTCCGGCCGCGAGGATGATTACAGGGCCTCCCTTGCGGTAGTGCTTCGCGTCAAACCAGTAGCGGAGGTCAAAATACTCATCCGAGTGCGGTTCGTAGCGCGAGTCGTTGTGGAAGTGGTCAATGGGGACGGAGAGGTTGTACTCGGGGTACTGCTCCGCAAAAGAGGCCGAGGCAATTTCCGCCTGAGACTCCGACTCAGCCCGGGCAGCCGATTGCAGCGCGTTCCAAGCCTCGTGGCTCGCGAGGTGATGCGGACCAAGTCCGGCGGCAACGGCCCGGGCCGCAGCCAGGACAAAGCAAGCTCCGGACTTCCAATTCGTCATGTCGCCGTCGTGTGATGGGGAAACCAATGATGTCCGTCCCGCAGTTGGAGGCGGCGCCGAGTGTTGTTGTGACTAAAGTTGTGGAACCCGGCGTGGTTGGTGCGGGGTCATTTGTGTGTGAGATCGCGCCCGGGCCCATAATTCTTCGGGCTTACCTGAGCAGCTGTTGCTCTCACTGAAGCTCATCTCATCTCATCTCATCTAACTCTCACAGTTACTCATCCTTCAGCATCAGAGTTCGCATCGAATTGAGCCACTCGAGGCCGTGAACTAGGCAAACTTACATACTCTTGGTTGATTGGAGCACGGGCAGTAGAAGCGAAAAGCGGGTCCCACACTGTAGGCCTCATTCTAGACTGGCTACGTAAGATAGCCAGATGATCAGATGCCCTTGAATAAGACGACTTCGAGGGTAAAAGACACCATGGACGGTTTTTGGTTCATTTATAGAGATTCCCGCATCATTCCAAGCCATTTAGCTGAAACTCTGCCTGAGTCTACCGGCTGAGTCACTCGCCGCAGACCCGGCGTAATACGCTTGGCCCGTAAGCTGTCAGCCCACGAGTGCTGCTTCAATCAACCCAGCAATTCGATGATAGTACGCAGCTGTCTCATGAAGCTCCTCCCGCAGGTCTTCGGGGATTAGGCGAATACCAATCAAGATTCATGTTCAATCAAAACGCGACGACCTCGGCGTGAGATGCATGTCCTTGGCTTGAGCCAGGAACCCACCTAGAAGGTACTTTTGGCGAAGCTTGGAGTTCTGGTCCATTGAGAATGGGGGATGAAAATCTCTTCGAGCCAGCAATGCTCTGATGGTATTCTCTATATATGACATCCTCATTTGGTTCATGCTATGCTCCTCAAGAGACCTCGTTCTCATTCCTGAAAATGACAGTTCTGGACCTTTCAATGTTGACCAAAAAGACACTTGCCGTCTCTCGCGGCTTCACCTACACCTACTACACCTCACCCGCTCGCAACTCCTTGCCGACTCTCCTCCTCTTTCACGGCTGGCCTGATACGGCGCGTCGCTGGGCCGGTCTCGCCAACAATTGCCTTATCCCGCGTGGCTACGGCGTCGTGGCCCTAGACAACCTCGGCTCCGGCGGCACATCGAAGCCCACCGACCCAGAAGACTACGCATGACACCGTCTCGCAGCCGACGCTGTCGAGATTCTAGACACTGAGAGCTTAACCAGAGTCATCTCACTCGGCCACGACTGGGGCTGCCTCATTGCCCAGCGGCTATACAACTTTCACCCCGATCGCATCTGCGGTCTTGTCACGTTGAGCGTCCCTTACATGCCGCCCAGCGGCGACTTTGATCTCAAAGCGGTCAATGAAATGACGAGAAAGGCATTCGATGTTGGCATCTTTGAGTACTGGCACTTTTTCCTCGCCGAGGATTCGGTAGACATCATGAATACAAACCTCGAGTCTGTGTATAGCGTCACATTCGGCGACCCGCACACCTGGCTTGAGAACTGGTGCACGCCCGGCAAGATGCGCCAGTTCATTACCCGAGGCCGCACGCAGCCGACACTACTGTTCGCTACACCGGAGCACAGGGCCGACTTCATGGAGCGTTACGGCAGAGATGGTGGGTTTGCTGCGCCGAGATGTGTTTACACTGTGACCAGCTCCGGGATCTCGGCCAGGTCGGAGAGGATGCTGAGCGAGGATGTGAAGACGGTTCGGGTGCCGGTGCTGTACTGGGGCGGAGAGCAGGACTATGTGTGCAGGCCTGAATTGTTCCAGCAGAGCATCGCTGCTGGCGTGCTGCCGGATGTCAAGAGTACCACGAGTACAGGGGGACATTGGGCTTTTCTTGAGAGGCCGCTTGTATTTGGAGAGGATGTCATGGGATGGTTGCAAGAGATATTTGACAGTTGCTCGTCGGTCGGGAGATTCGAAAACAGGGATAACCCCGCCGACAGCTTCACAAACAGCTCTCAATGCAATTGATCGAAAGCGAACCACAACCACAACAAAGAAGCAAAAGATTGAGCATCACAAGCTGTGACGATGATGTTACTGGACGATCAGGGGATTGAACCCTGGGCCTCCCGCAGAGGCTAAGTGAATGCAAAGCGGGCGCTCTACCACTGAGCTAAACGCCCTGTGCTGGGTGCGACATCTAATGCCGCTGTGGGATGCCCACGATGCTCGCAAGCGGGTTTGAGAACCCCGCCAGACACAGCCGCATGCATGCGAGCGGAGACATAAGCCATGATATTAGTCATAGAGAGAGAACCGAGTTCACTCAAACTCCCGACAAGTCTTTCTAGACTTACTGACTTCGTTAGCATAAGAAGAGGATAAAAGAGAAGGGTTAAGAGGTGAGGTAGGTGGATAGGTCACTTACGCTTAATTATTGAGATGAATGTGAACAAGTCGATGAATGCACAGCTATCCGTACATCATGGAGGTGATGTGAGTTCATCTCATGCTTCGGCAACTAGGGGGGCTTCCTATTGGTGGGCGAGCCGCCGAAGAGAGATGAAGCTACTTAGAGCCGCGACCGCCCTAAACTTCCAACACCGAGCGGGGCTTTAGCTCCGGACCTCCCCTTGGTGTAGTTGGTTCATCACGTTCGACTGTAATGGTTACATTGTTATCGAAAGGTCTCTAGTTCGATTCTGGAAGGGGAGAACAACTCTTTTTGTATTTCTCAACTAGATGTTGAGTGGTTCTTTTTGTGGTTTGTGTAAAGTAAGGCTATTGAGTTTTCTTCTTTGATATTCATGGCAGTTCCCCGATGGACATTGCAGAATTGGCAGCTTCCCTTAAACATCTCGAAGACGCTCCCTCCTTTACGACCTCTCACCAATCCCACCGTCAACATCTAGCCCTTCGCTCCTCGCCTTCTTGATCGCATCTCTTGCCTCCTGCTGCTCCTTCTTCTTTCTATTAAGGATATTAGTAACCTCATTCACTTGAAATGCGCGTATTAACCGTCCATCACTCCAAGTAGGGGAATACTCACTCCTCAATCCCACTCCCAAACTCCACATTGACAACCTCCTGCCCCGGCACCTTTTGCGTACCACTCTTCCTCTCAACCGCATCAGCAACCTTCCCCTCCGCCAGCGTAGCCATCTGCTCCGCCTCGACGTTGGGGTTCTCCAGCTCTTTGCCTCTGTTGCCCTCAGACACGTACGCGGTATTCTGCCTCTCCGTCTCGTCCACGGGGCCGGAGGAGTGCACGCCTGCGCCCAGCGAACTCGGCGTCGCGTCGTCGGCTGAGCGAGATTGAGATTGCGGGAAGGGCGTGCGGCCTAGCGCTGCGTCGCGCGCGACGGCTTCGCGGTCGGCGGTATCATCGTGAGCTGCTGCGTTTTCGGTTGGGGTGCGGGTTGTTGGGTTCGAGGCTGTTTTGTAGGCTTCTGATGTTGGGGGTTGGGGTGGTGCTGAGGATGACATTTTTGCTGTGATGCGAGGTGAGTTTGTTCTTGGGGTTATGGATTTCTTGGGTATATGGTAGAAAATTCAATATTACAACAGTTAGACGCGTGTCTGAAGAAATCTGGATACCATCAGTGTCAGTATTTGCAGTGATATTTCCGAGTCGCAAAATATTTTCTTGGAGTGAGCTCGAGAGCCCCGATGACATCGGTGACAGGTCGATGACGTCGGCGGGCAGTCGTGGATCGACGCTTAGTCTCTCCCGTCTCCGTCATCGTAAACCCTCCATCAACGGTTAACTTGTCACCAGCTATTGTCATAGAATGTCTTATACGATAAGGCTGCTCTCTCCGGTAAGTAAGTAGTCAGCGGCGGTGTTTCCGCGTCCCGGCCCGTCCACCTCTTGGATTGTGGTTGAAACTTCCGGCTTGTCAGGAAACAGGGCCCGCGTCTGGGTCCGGAGCCGATGTAAAACAACAGCCTGCCCTCCGTCAATGTCTGCTAGACGCTGTGCTTGAACCGAACTTGTTCGGTTCATTGCTTGAGCTCGACCGAGATATGGCTGTGTTACTCGCATCATACTTGAAAGGGTACTTGATAGTCATCAATACCAATATTTCGAAGGACGGGTTCAACTCATCATCATCTAACTATCAATCGTGCTTAGAGAGCTCGTTTCACTCTGCCATATCTTGCATATTCTTATTGAAGAATCAATCAGGTCCCGCATGGCACACACTACCTTTCGCACAAGATTCATCTGAAAGCCAGCTCGAACCAAAGCCTCGCGATGAATACCACAACAGTTCCCATCTGTTTAGCCACAGACAATGCAACCTCCAACTCGTCCAATCTCCGCAAACCATCTCATTCCAAATGCCAACGCCGCCCAACTCTCATTGGTCTAGCCCGCCCATCGACACCGAAGCCAAGACACTCATTACCCCAACAGCGTGGAGTGTGGTGCTTGACCGGACAGGGGCGGGCAGTAGGTAGCACGGCTCCGATTCGGCCTCGATATGTGCCGCCGAGCTCCGGCGACCCGCGATTTGCCCGTTTCTACCGGTAGTCGTCCCGTCTTTGCTCTCGAGATCGCGATTGGCGTTGACCCCCGCATACTCATCGACAACCCAATTGGAGAATCCGAATTGCATAAGGTATGGTGTGATGTCGCGCAAACTTTCGCCTTTTCCACGGCCCGCACGCTGGTGGTGTGGTGGTTGATGTCGGAAGGGCGTATAAGACATGCCCAAGACCCCTCTTCGACCCCGCGATTGAAAGTATCGTAGATGTAGTAAACGAACTTCCTCCTTTGAAGTGTCGAGACCAATATTGGAAGAACTTCAGCAATGGCCCCATCCGCAACAGAGACAGCCGCCAAGCAGGTCGAGGACCACAAGGCCAAGAGCGTGCCCTCGAAAGAACAACCAAAGGGGGAAGTATACGCAGACGACTTTCCGCCCCTGGATGAGGAGCTCCCGAAAGTACGAACAGGCCACAGGGAGCCCCTCAAAACGACGGGGGCTCTCGACCAGTTCGAGCACTTTGAAGTGACGCCCGTCATCGGCCGCGAGTACCCGACCCTCGATCTCAAGGAGCTGCTGCGCGCGCCCAACTCTGACGAACTCCTTCGAGACCTAGCAATCACAAGTGAGCAACGCCCTCCACTGAGACTTTACCCATACTGAAACAAACCCATAACAGTCTCGCAGCGCGGTGTCGTATTCTTCCGCAAGCAGGACAACATCGACAACGACCTCCAAAAGGAACTCGTCCAGCGACTTGGCGAGCTTTCCGGGAAGCCCTCGACTTCGAAGCTCCACATCCATCCCGTCAATAACTCGGGCCGCGGCGACACAAAGGATGACGAGATCAGCGTCATTTCATCGGCACAAGCCAAGAGGCTGGGCATACATCGCTTCCTGAACTATACCAAGAAGCAGACGCAGAGGTCGCAGTGGCATTCGGATATCACGTTTGAGCCCGTGCCGAGCGACTATGCGCTTCTGCGTCTGACACAGCTGCCAAAGACAGGAGGAGGTAAACACTTCCGGGTGATGGTTGGCAGTATTGTGTACACTTGTACTGACGAAACGTAGACACGCTCTGGGCCTCGGGATACGAGGTATACGACCGGATATCGAAGCCGCTCCAAAAGTTCTTCGATGGTATGACAGCCACATACGCACAACCAGGCTTCAACGCAGCAGCCGAGAAGAACGGCTTCAAGCTCTACTCCGAAGCGCGCGGCGCGCCCGAAAACGTCGGCGAGCTCCTAGAGGCCATCCACCCGGTGATCCGCACGAACCCGGTAACGGGCTGGAAGAGCGTCTTCGCCGTGGGCCTCCACGTGCAAAAGATCAACGGCCTCTCGGACGAGGAGTCGAAGCACTTCCTCGACTGGTTCGTGCAGCTCGTCATCGAGAACCACGACCTGCAGGTGCGACACCGCTGGCAGAACCCCAACGACGTCGCCATCTGGGACAATCGTTCGGCCTACCACGCCGCGACGCCGGATTACATTGTCGAAGGCCTCGGGGAGAGACAAGGGTCTCGTGCCGTGAGTCTCGGGGAGAGGCCGTACTTTGACCCTCAGAGTCAAAGCAGACGGGAGGCCCTGCGTGCCGAAGCTATTGCTGCTTTGAAGGCGGATTACAGCTCATGAAGGTTGTTTCCGGAACTAAACGACTTGTTTCTCTGGATGGTCGTGCTCTTGAGCTTTGGGTATGAAGACTAGAGCACGATGGGCTCACCTTCCTACTCGGGGAGCAGTTTACCGTAGCAGTCAAAACAAATGATTTTCCCCAGAGAAGAGGAAGAAGCGGTTTCAGTCTGCCCTATCGTGATTCGGGAGTGACTCCCGACGAGCTTTCAGCTGTGCCTGTATCAAGTAGACTTTATCCCCACTTAGGGGTTGAGGGTCAAAGATCAGACGAGGTCGCCAGTACGAGACTTCTGATACTGGACCCTCCCATCGGTTCTCTTTAGAGTTCAAAACCAATCTCAAGACCGTCGCATCTGTCGGTCAGACATGGCACGGGCGGCACACTCAGACCCTGAGAATGTCGGCCGGATGATCTTCCTGCTTCTTCATCTTCTTCTCTGCATAGAAGGGCCTGTTTCCTGTCGACTAGTCAGTCGGGGCAAGGTCCCGATGCATAGGTACTGCTGACTGTCGCAGCCGTCCCCGTCTTCTGCCCTCCGAGCTCGACTCGGCCGGCTGGCGGTGCATTGAATCATTTTGCCGTTCGGCTACGCGTAGATCATACGCAGAGCTCGAGTCGAGTGGTTCAGACGGCGGTCCAGACCTTTTGCGACGTGGGCTTGACGCCAGACGCGCGCGTTTCGAAGGACTTCCGAGGGTCTTTGGTAAACCGCTCGAGTCATCGCTATAGGCATTCTTCTTTGTCGTGAGATGGAGGATGCCGTTTTGACATTGGTTCGGCGGCCATGTTGAGGCTTTGAGGGGTACTATACGAGGTGGTATTGGCGCCTTGGCGTGAGGTTTTGTTCTGCTCGGGTTGTTTCTCGTTTCTGCACCATTGTCGGATCAGAAGAGGTCAATGTTCATGTCGAGTCGAAGCCAGCGCTTCTCAAAAGTGGATCTGTTATTGCAATTATCGCCTGTGTCGTAGGAAGACGTGGGCCAGCAAAGGACGCTTCGAAGCTTGGCCACTCCATCCATACGATTTCGAGGATAGAACAGTGGCTGAATAGGCTTGGCTTCCCCTCCACAGCCACGATTACTGGGGCGGCAGTCTCTGCCACACTGTGGCGGTACACATAGATGGGGGCGTTCTGCCTATACCATTCTTAATAATATAAGCTTAACCTTATATATTTATAAGACCCTACCTCATATAGTAATAT